>JACTOM010000045.1:5175154-5269594 GCA_015832385.1 Elymnias hypermnestra | reverse complement strand
TCGTGTCGGATTCCCGTCACATCGGACTATGAGAGTGAAGGAATAGAGAGTGCACTTGTGTACTATGCCTGCCAATCCGCAGTGGAGCAGCGTGGTGGGTCTATGCTCTAAAACCCTCGCTCCTTGGAGTGAGGAGGCCTGTGCCCAGCAGTGGGACGTTAATGGGCTGCTACTTACTTACTTACTTATTGCTAAACGTCTCGTACTAAACTGACATTTGATCTTGGATGGCGCAAACATTTACGAAGTCAAATTACATTTCTAATCTAAACATTTACGAAGGTGTAGATTATTGTAATAAATAAAATGTTTTATTTGTAAACACTGTGTGTGTGTGTGTGTGTGTGTGTGTGTGTGTGTGTGTGTGTGTGTGTGTGCGTGCGTGCGTGCGTGCGGGCGGGCGTGCGTGTGTGTGTGTGAAGATACTCTTGTCTGACGCACAGTTGTTAATAGTTCATGAGTTTTAACCTATTATTATTTAAGAATTGACTGCCTCATAGGTTAGCATGTGCGACTACAGACATGAGGTCCTGGGTTCGAATCCCGGGTCGGTCCATTTCGAAATCGATATTGAGTTTTCTATTAAGCTTTTATCAATATTTGCCGTGTGTGATCAAACCCGTGCCTCGGAGAGCACCTGCGCCTGAACTCTAGTCGTGTCGGATTGTCGTTACGTCGAACTATGACAGTGAAGGAATAGAGTGCACTTGTGTACTATGCCTGCCAATCCGCAGTGGATCAGCGTGGTGGGTCTATGCTCTAAAAACCCGCTCTCATATAAGGGAGGAGGCCTGGGGCCAATAGTGGGACGTTAATGGGCAGCTACATACATACATTATTTAAAAATTACTATACAAAAGCTACCTTTTTATACAAAAGCTATAGATAGATTCTTTATTGTACAGACATGAAAAACAGCATTAATTTTGTAGTAAATAAGTAGTAAAGGCAAATTATTATCTTAACAAACACTTTTTGATTATTGGAAAGTATTTATAGCAAGTAGGTACAATTTTTTTTATATTGCTGACAGTTTAGTGCTTGACTGTGATCTCACCTGTTGGTAAGTGATGATACAGTCTAAGATGGAAGCGCGCTAATCTGGGTAAGAAGCGATATACCCCTTACGGTTTCTACACAGCATCGTACCGGAACATATATCTCTTTGTTTTGGCGATACGTTTTTGCTGGTAGGGTGGTAACTAGCCACGACCGAAGCCTCCCACAAGACCAGACTCAGACAAATGAGAAAATTAAATTCGTCCTATTGGGGATCGAACCCGGGAGCTCGCACCACTGCGCCAGCGAGGCGAGGTAGTACCAAAATGAGCCATGATGGCCTAGTGGTGCGACGCGTGGATTCTAATACCGAGCGGTTGCGGATTCGAACTCAACGCCAGGCATCACTAAATTTATTTTTATTAAAAGAAACCCACGCGTTTGACTGTTTAATTTCAATCTATTATTGTGCTTTTCAGTGAAAAAAAGAAACAATCGTGAGGAAACCTGCATATCCTGGCAGTAGTTTTGGGGGATGTGTAGCTTACCAACCAGTAGTGAAGCAGCGTGGAGAGTCAATGCTCTGAAGTTCTTTGTTCTATGATTGAGGAGAACTGTGCCCACCTGTGGGAAGTTAGAATGCGACTTATCGTATCTTGTAGTGTAAAAGATTTTGATTTATTTGTTTATATATTCCCAGGAGCGGGAGACCTACAGATTCAGTGCTGTTGCCAAGGTTATGCGCGAACTGCTTGCTGGAAGGCGAGCTCTGTTAACGGGAACCTTGACTCAGGACCAGACAAGAGCTCTTAGACTGAAGCTTGTCGCAAAGCTTGACTGGGGAAATAGGTAAGTGTTGTTAAAATATTGTTTGCGATAGATTTAAGATTTTACCTATATGGATAAGAATAATATAGATTTTTGGACAGATGATATTTCATGAAAAGCATTTGTTATGTAAGCTACTTACAGCGTTTTCACATTACAGTTGTGTAATATTAAAAGTGTAAGTGAAATCTGCCACCTTCTTTTTGTACATTAACACATTTAAATGCAAAAGTCCAAAAATTTGGCGATTCCAAAAAATCTATATAAGATTTTTGGAATCGCCAAATTTTTGGTTTTTTTTTTATATAAAATCTAAATCATAACAAACACAGAATTATACTCATTATTCTAAAAGTGGATCGACAGGTATGTACTATATCTGTTAAGACTCTAAATCTCATCATATACCAAAATGTATCATAAATTTACGAACCAAGTTCCTATTTCATAATTGATTGATAGATACGCATCACATCGAGATTCACGCTTTAAGAGAGAGTATGTTTATTAGCATAAAACGGAAATCGTTACTTATATTATAAATACGAAGGTAACTTTGTCTGTCTGTCGCGCTTTTACGCCAATATGACATTTAAAAATTATAAAACGTTTATGTTCATGAATGTAAAATAACAATTCTTACTAATGTTATAAATGCGAAAGTAACTCTGTCTTGTAGGTGCTTCCACGCCAAAACTACTCTCTGTATACTAAATTTAAATGAAATTTGGTACACAGATAGTCTTGAGCCTCAGAAAGGACAATAAGTTCATTTGGTACTGTAAGCGAAACACTGGTAAAAGGTCATTTAAGTATTTATACGTGTGTTTTTTATTTGTAAAATAATTAGGATAAATTATTAATCATTCGGACTTCGTAACTAAATAGCTAATAACTGATAAAAAAGATGTCCTTAAAACCACACAGAAGTAATAACTTCATAAAGGGAGGTTAATAATACAAAATACATTTTTTTACACTTATGAAGTAATAATATGTATTCACAATATGTATAATTTAAATTGTGTATAAATTATTGTCAGTAATGTAATGTTATATTAAATAATGAATACAACAGTGGCTATAACAGTCCCTTAATTTAGGAGAACTTTACTCGGACGAGCGTTACATAGCTTAGCGTGACGGCTCAGTCTTATTGTATCCCAAAAAATAAAATATTTATTTTCTGAAGAGAATCTGGAGTGCTGATCTCTCCATGATTGAAAATATGCAATCAGCTATCTTCCCTAATTATCTCTCCATGATTGAAAATATGCATTCAGCTATCTTCCTTAATTATCTCTTTCCGACATTAATATGACATTAGAAAAATAGTCTGTGCAATGATTAACACGTATAATATTTCTTTTATTGTATCTCAAACACATTTTTTTATTCGCTTAGTTTGGTATGGCAAATGGAAATAAAACAAGTGTCATATTTTTCAATTTGTTTAATTCGAAGATAATATAACCAAAAATTACAGTGAAAGTAACCCGAATACATCATCATATAGTCAATCAAAGAAATTGATTATCAGAATGATAAATGATTCCAATTATCTGTTGAACAGTCGATACAAAATTCCATTTTAAACTAAATTTAATCGAATCACTAGTAAAAACTAGAGAAATCATAATAAAACTAGACAATAATAGATCTATGCAAACATTGCATTGCGTAGGCGTAGTACAATATTTTTGAGAAAAAACATTACTCTAGTACAATAATAATACTTAGACGAAAAGCTACAATAAATTCTATAAATGTACTGGGGCTTATTATGCTACAAATGGAAGATGTTACAGTCGAGATTCATGGAAGTCCAGCAGAATAAGATCATAAATCTTTACCTTAATGAATATGGCTAAATTGACTGAAATAAACACTTAATTTACGTCTTTATATTATATAGGAGGCATACAACTATTACGGAATGATTATAAATTGGGCGACATTTTCTAGAAAAATGCAATTCTGGTGCTACGATTCCAAACATACCTGGTAAAATGGCACAATATTTCGAGTAATATACTTGAGTATAAAAAATATCTTCTAGAGAATAAACCACCTTGTCTTTTGCACCAAATCACTTATATCCTAATACTACATTAATAAAAAAAAATCTTCAAAGGCAAGTCAAACTGTCACTTGTCTATACATTAGAAACTGTTTGTACTTTATTATCGCCTTTAAATTATTTTTCTTGTCTTTTTATAGTAGGAAATATAATAATATCTAGAAATATCGTATATTTTATGATATCTATCACTAACAGCGATTTGTTATTTTTTTTTAATATATAATATAAAACGGAAAATATTTGAGCTGCTGATATGTATTGCTATTCTATACGTCACAGATTCAGTTAGTTTTTTTTAAACAATTTTCTTTATCATTAACACTGAAGATTCGTATACGTTAAGATTTGTTATATATTTTCTACGTAACATTACATAGCGTATGGATATTTCCATTTTGTTCCTTTACACAAACAATTAAATCTAAATAAACAGTCTTCAGCTAGTTGAAGTAGTAACAACGTTAAATTCGTTTCATCTAACGTCAAATTCATTACATCCATTAGAAATATTCTCACACAATTTTTTATCTAATGTTAGTTCACCAAAAAATGTCTTAATATTATTGAGACCTTATTTGTTTAAAGCTCATGCTTTATGTATAAAGGCAACCGCGGCAGCTTGTTTGATTATAATAATTGCCAACATTAAAAATACGGAATGTCATGATCTTTCAAAATTCGCGAGCTGAAAAATAGCAATAAAATATGTCAATGTATATAATGTACTATTCTTTAAGCAATACAACCCTCTACCGGAATGATAAGCATGGCTCAAACACAGGAATTGAGATGTTAGAAATGTAACTTAGGTACTATATAGTTATGGAATATCTCTCAAGAATTGTGTTGGAGCCACTAGTTACATTATAATTGGATGTATATTGAGAGGATGCATTGTTTTTTTTTGTTGTTGTTATATTTTGACGCTTACGTTTCTGTCTCCTTGGAGAACTTCTCCATGTCAGGGTAAATCGGTGCCATTTCTAACGTCGATGGTGCCGATGGTGCATTAGATCCGAGATGGAGGCGACGTCCTAGCTCGTCCAATACTTCGCCGAATACACGCAGTGATATGTTTTGTCCCAGCAGATGAAGAAGGAGGAAATCACCAACCTGTGATGAGGCAAAAATGTTATAACAAAAAGAAAAGCAGAAACTCGTAACATTGAGATTATTTCTTTAAAAAAAATTAAGGCTCTTTACTATTACTAATAGCTGCTAACGAGATTATCCCCTAGAAATAATGCCAGAAAAATTCGGGGTTATAATAGGTATAAATAGCCGTTTAAGTTTATTTTGATGTAATACGTAATTGGAATAATGATCTATTGAACTGAGATCGTTTCTTTTTAACCCACTTATTACCTTGGAACATACAAAAAATGCAGTGCAATTTTTGAAAACGTCAATTATTTTGTTCATATTACACATGATTAACTAGGCCATTGCTTGAAATATATTTCAGTACGTATTTGTTGTATTCCAATAAAAGATATTTATTATAAATAATATTATAAAAGATATAAAATCAAAAAAATCAAAATCAAAATATCTTTATTCAAGTAGGCATATTACAGCACTTTTGAATCGTCAAATTTTTGTTTTTTTCTTTTCCTTTCCACACTCTAATTCTAATGTACGTCTGATGATGATACTCCAGAACGACTTAAAATCTAAAGTTACGAGGGTTCCTTCGCGCCCCGATCCGAGAAGAGCCCACAACAAACTCAGTCGGGTATTTTTTTTTTTTTTTGTTATCATCATCATTACAATATCATGTTAGTTTAATATATTTCAATTCAAATTAGAGCAGTTCGTTCACTCCCACGCGTTTCTATCGTCTAAGTACTCTTGCAACTTATAATACGATTTTTCTATCAACTTTCTTTTAACAAAGACTTTGAATTTATTAATTGACATTTCTAAAACGTCTTGTGGGAGTTTATTATAGAAACGTATACAGTTACCCTTAAATGAGTTGTTAATTTTATGCAGCCTACTAGAATTTACAACAAGTTTGTTTTTGTTTCGTAAGTTATATGATATACATTCACTCTTTTTATTAAAAGAGTCAATGTTTTTGTGTACGTACAACAAGTTTTCTAATATATATACGCAGTGAACTGTCATTATGTTAACTGCCTTGAATTTGTTTCTTAGCGACTCTCTTGGACCCATATTGTAAATCGCACGAACGGCCCTTTTCTGCAGCACAAATATTGCATCTATATCAGCAGCATTACCCCAAAGTAGAATACCGTATGACATAATGCTGTGAAAATAGCTGAAATATACCAGTCTGGCAGTATCAACATCTGTCAGACGACGAATTTTTTTAACAGCGTAAGCCGCGGAGCTGAGCCTATTCGATAGACCACTTATATGGGGCCCCCACTGTAATTTATTATCTAATGTTATACCTAAGAAAGCGGTACTATCTACAAGGTCTAGTTCCTCATTATTAAGTTTAACAATGGTTTGCGTTTGTTTCACATTAGGAAGAGTAAACTTTACACATTTTGTTTTCTTTCCGTTGAGCAATAAATTATTAGCTTCAAACCATTGTACCACTTTATTGAGAGAGCTGTTTACGTCGTCATAATTTGTTTGTCGTCTATTAACTTTAAACAATAGCGAAGTATCATCAGCAAACAGAACAATCTCATGATCACCCTTAACAAAGTAAGGAAGGTCATTGATATAAATGAGGAACAGAAATGGTCCTAATATGGAACCCTGTGGGACTCCCATTTTTGTCACCGACCCCGCAGAAAGCTTGCCATTGACACAGACCTTTTGCGTTCTATTGGTTAAATAAGAACTCATCAGGTCTAATGCTGTGCCCGCGAGGCCATAGTGTATATGCCATATAATAATTTTACATTAGATTATTTCAAATGATTTCTGTCAATATAGCAGTCGCTAATTTGATAAGATAGGCTTTTCTATCAATAAAAAGTAAACATACCTGAGTCTTCCTAACGAGTGCCTCCACTCCGTTTGGAGATCCGAAACGGAATCGACGTTTTAGAATAGTCTCGCGGGTACTGGGCAATAGTATGACGGCTGCGGAGTAAACGAGAGCCAATCCAGAGACAACGGACAGTATAATGAACCTGATAATTAGATATTAACGTTAATAATGAAACAACAGGTCATATAAAAAGAATAAAGGCAACTCCTACGCCATTTAGCACGAACTTCTTAAATTCATGATACAAAAAGAAATCTTTACACCTTTTATGTGAGCTAGGACTGCATAATTTATCGCAAAATAAATTGAATTAATCAATATTTGCAATAACTAGTTTACACCAAATGTCATGCGCTAGAACTACACAAAAGTGTGATTGAAGCTGAGTGGATGAAAATGCTTTATTATTGTCTAACAATTTGAACATGATATATTTTTGAACAGTGAGAAAATCGGTTGCAAATTTGTTTACAGAAAGTTTTGTATGAGATGACATACATACATAACAGGGGCTCTAGGCAAAATAAGTTTTATGCGTAACCTAACAATAGGTGACTACAATTACTTAACTTTATACATTACTCAAAGTTATTTATTATTCATCTATGCTATATATTAAAGTAAGAAAATTATTCAAATACATTGTCATCTTTAATGTCTTTTCTTTATATAGACCAATAAAAAATTCAAAATTGGTGCCTTTGCAGATAAGCGATTCCTTAAATTTGCTTTTTGCTGATTTGCCAATGGTTTCTTAAACATATAAGGGTAAAGCCTAAATTAAAGTTTCTATGAAACTTTTAAACATTTTTTGTGTGAAAGTTATGCCATCGTATTTCGTCAGACAAATAATATTTCGTTTTGTGGCTAAATCATTAATCACAGTAGAAGGGAGAAAATACGAGGTTCGTAATAAAGCAGTATTGCTATTTCATATTTTAGGTCCATCTACATCTAGCACCATTCCTTATATGACCTATATGTTCTATAATGAGTTGAAGGTGAGATTATAATGCTATCAAACTCACCAAAACCAGAGGAAAATAAATATCTTCTCGTTCAGGATGTTTAGAGCGAGAACGCATAGTGCGTCGTGTTTCTGAATTGTCCCCGAAGCTCCGTATTTGTGGAATGTACATTTGGTAACCCTCGGGAACACTTCGATCTGCAAATAAAGGAAAGAGTTATTTACTTAATGTACTTGCCTTTTTTGAAAACGACAAAAATGTAGAAAAACATTTAGATTTTCTGCATAGTAACAAGATATTACCATTGGATCCGTACGTTGCTCCTGGTTCATATTTGAGAACCTCACGACATCAGTTCCGTAGGACAAGAAAGCTCCGCCAAGGAACGTGTCCAGGAAGAATATGTTGCCAACCTAAACGTTAAAACTTTAGTTAGAATCAAAGTATCTATTGCGTCTTTAAATGTCTTTTAACAAATATTATTGACTCACAACATTGATGAAGTTTAGGAATTCGCAGAAAAAGTAGCCGAAAGAGTACGCGTTGTGCATATGAAGCGTGTCAAGAAGGTACTGGACCAAACGATTCTGAAAATAATGAAATTGTGATATAAATAATTGGTCATTTTAATGTGAAGACTATGTTTTTATGACGTCTAACAAATCTTTAACAAAATTCGAATTATCTGTTGTCTGTAAAGATAATTTACATCCAGATGAATCAAATGCTGGAATCAAATCCAACTTAGGGCTGATTGATTAATCTTATTTTGCGCCTTTTTTGGTGTATTAATTAGTTTCTATGATTAATAAGTTATTGAAATCTCGTTTTGGTAGGAATTTATTGATTTTTTAAATTTGCAAGTAGTTGTTTCTTTTATTCTATGGGACACCTATCTTTCTAGTGATCAGGACTTGCAGATTTGGTATCATAAAACTGAAATACCGATCTCTATATAGTATCGATTACATTACGCAACAATGAGGCTGAGGTCAATTATGAGGGACATCGACTTTTATTAGTACGCCTTATCTTAATTGTGCCAATTGACCGAGCTGGTCCGTTTACTCGTGATTAAGAAGTACATAATGAAATACTATTTGTGCGTGTACCCATAATGGTACATAATACACCTTCCCTAAATATATATATCTTGTTTAAATTTTCAGTCGTTATCAAAATATTTTCTTTATTCATCTGATCTAGTTCAAATATATATGTTAATTTCGTGTAGATAGTATATTTAATATTAATACAGTGTATACAAGAATTAATTGATTGAATATATATTTTTTTTGCGAAAAACTGTAAAAGTATATTCTATAATGTTTATTCTATAATACATAAATATGTAAATTATAAGAGGTTTTAAAGGTTACTCTGTAATGAGTTTAAGAAGTGCGTGTTCTGACATTTGACGTTGGAATTGACTTAATTTTTTGTATAGTAGTTGTTATTATTATACCTGCTTAAGGGATAATTTAATCCAGACACGCATGTCTCGTGACACATTCAGTTTTTTTTGTCTGAAACTTTCACCACGTTTATATCAATTACTTCATTATTAATTATGTCANGTGATTAAGAAGTACATAATGAAATACTATTTGTGCGTGTACCCATAATGGTACATAATACATTTTTAATCCTATTAGTTCACACCTTCCCTAAATATATATATCTTGTTTAAATTTTCAGTCGTTATCAAAATATTTTCTTTATTCATCTGATCTAGTTCAAATATATATGTTAATTTCGTGTACATTGTATATTTAATATTAATACAGTGTATACAAGAATTAATTGATTAAATATATATTATTTTTGCGAAAATCTATAAACGTATATCTTTATTCTATAATACATAAATATGTAAATTATAAGAAGTTTTAAAGGTTACTCTGTAATGAGTTTAAGAAGTTCTTGTTCTGACATTTGACGTTGGAATTAACTTAATTTTTTTTAAAGTAGTTGTTATTTTTACACCTGCTTGAGGGATAATTTTATCGTGACACGCATGTCTTGTGACACATTCAGTCTTTTTGTCTGAAACTTTCACCACGTTTATATCAATTACTTCATTATTAATTATGTCACTATTTATGAAGTAATATCCTGCACAATTTGCACACGTGAAGTTTACCTCATGACTTGTTGTTGTAATATGCGATTACGTAAACAAATTAATCGGCATTTAAGTAGACAGCTGGTTGATATATACTGTTTCGCTTATGGTACATTTATTACTGTTATTAAATTGTAGAAGTCTTGTCTTAACTGCAATGTGTGCGAAGGTCATTTTATTAATTTGTGCTAGAGACCAATCTTGATCAATTTTGATACCTTTTGTTAATATTAATAGAATTTCGGTAATTCTACCATAATATATCTTAAAAGAAAAAAACTTAAAGGAAGAATGTTTTAAACGACGAAATCTTATATCATTTCAATTCCTCTACACGAGATATGATTACGTTTCAATCTTGAAATATATTTATATTGTTAGTAAAGAGATGTAATTGTTACAGAAAGTAAAATATTTTCTTGTTCTGTGTATACTGTACATATAAATTATGCCAAATAGTTAATTAAATCAAGTTAGGTAAAAAATGTATGAAGGTCAACAAAGGATTTTAATTACCTGGCGATTGGTTTTGTCGTCGGCAATAATAGCAGTTGTTCCGCGCATGCCATCGGAGATCATGCGAACTTTGCCTTCCTCCCAGTTCTTCCAGATCCAGTGGGGGATGTAGAACAGGAGACCCTGCAAAGTTTTTTATGTAATTTAAATTTTTTTCAATATTCAAAGCCAACGTTTTAAAATATAGACGCTGGTAACTCAAACATGTCAATCCAAAATCGTTCAGCAAAACAGTTAAACTAGTCATAAATACATAAAACAAATATTTTCGGGTATTTATCGACTACAGTTCACATATTCAGACAATATAGTTATCTTTTGTTGCTATACAGATTTACTTTAGCGGCATCATCTTAAAGTTTTGTTAAAATATTATTAAATACACACCTTAGTGTTTTTATTAATCGGACCATCCTCGGGAAGTCTAAGCCTAAGTTTTTGAGGCCATAGAATAGATGAATTTTGCTAAATGATTAATTAACATAGAGAAAAAGGCTTTCGTTTTTTGCAAAGGATTATGGCCAGGGAAGATAACATAATGTTGTCTGATTTAAATTTGATAATATTAAGCAAAAATTAAGTAAAAAATTAAATGTTACCTGGAAGAACAGCATGAATGGCACCCACTGGTAGTACGAGTGGATACGTTTCTCTTCGTCATAATCGCTACCAAGACCAGGGTGAGCTGACCCTTTATGACCACTGTAGGGCAGAGTGAACGTGTAAGTAATCCAACAATAAGTGTTCAGTATATGTCCGGGAACTGCTCCATCGCTGATGCACGAGATCGGGTCACCTGAAATAGACAAAACGTTGTTTTATTACTGGTAGGTTAACATGTGTCTATAATAAGTAGTATTACAGTCTAAGATGGCAGCGCGCTGGCTTGGGAAGGAAATAGGTGATTTATCTCTTAAATTTTTTTACTCAGCATAGCAATTTCTTGCTTTATGGCACGTATATAGGCAGTTGAATTATTTGTTTATATATAAATTTATTTAGTACTGTGACATTAATAATACAACTACAAATTTAGAAAACTAGGCGCACAACTGTAAGTACATTGATGTAGGTCGAACCCGATATTTATATATGTTAAGGTTTTGTTTTGTGGTTGGATTATTGGCGAAATAATCAAAATCTGGTCAGTTAATAAAAAATTAAGTAAAAATAACCCTTCGCAATGTGGTTTGTGAAAGTATATGACGCTTTTGCTGGCATATCGTAAATGTTATATGAGATAGGGTTCGGTTTCGGAAGCCGAATATTTATATGAGAACGTATAATTCGTAAAACTAAATCGATCCAAAGGGGAGGAATGCCAGGGTTAGATTTTTTGATACAATTGATACATTTTAATCGGGAGATGAATAATCGCGCATACCACATTTAGCCCGAAGTTATTCCACTTTTAATGTGTTATTTCTTGACTCTGATAAACGAGATTTGTTCTGTATTCTATGCTTTGCTATCGGCAATTTCTCACGCGTCCTCGACATTGTATAGAGTAATGCGGATGGGACTAATGTTGAGTTTAATAGTACAGCTGTCCCTACCTGATGCAATTGTGTTGGCCGTGACACGATCACCTTGCTCGCAACGAAGGTTATAACATAAATATTATACGTAACCTATTTATAAACTAAATTGATTAAGAAATGTAAGCATTCCCTTTTTTAGCCATATTTAAACAACTTATTGCTGACAGGTTTATGCTTGACTGTAATGTCATCAGTGATGATACGGCTAAGAAATGCGCTAACCATATAAGAGGTAATTTAGCTCTTATGGTTTCTACAAACGAAGATAAATTAAAAACTATAATTTTAAGAAAAAAATTGTGTAAATTGAATAATGATTTTTAGTTGTTTAAGGAAAGCCATAACGGAATGAAGTGTTTTCAATATTGGACACAGAGATAGACGATTTTTTTTGTTTTATTTATATGAAGTGTGAATTTTTTTATTTCCAAAGAACATAATTTTGTCATAATTAAAGGTTGGCAAAAACCCAGCCAAAAGGACTGATACTGTAAAAGTTAATTTTGACAGGCATATAATTTCTTTTAGTTATATTATTAAAGTTTGATAACAAAGTAAGGTAAATTAAGATAAATCACAAAGAAGCTTTTACAATATTTAAATATGGAAAGTGATAACTGTTCTCATATACAGATTTCCAATGAAAAAGAAACAAATATGATCTAAATCCCGATTTTTAGTTATAATTAATGAGGTGTGAGGACCATATATGTCTTATTATTTATCGGTCCCAGCATAACATTATAGGAAAGTTTATCCAAACATTTCATTCGACTATTGAACCGGTTCCAATGTTTGAATGTACGAAGGAGGATCTAAATCCAAGGCCTGTTTTATGAAAGGCTTCGATGATAAAGCAGTTCACTTTTTTAGGAATTGGAAGCACATTATAGCTTTATTAATAGTTGTAAACCAGTATATTAACGCTAAGGATTTTTTTTACGTTATATTTTGAAAAATGGTGGATTGTTTTTATTACCTAGTATTATTTAATCAGACGATAGTTGAAAGTTTTTCAGTAATTTATTACGCCTACGTTTTTACGTGAGATTTCATTAGATGACTTTGTGCAATTTTCCGTAAACACGACTATTCATTTCAACATATATTTTTTGGTTTAACATGAACATGAACGTGAAAATTATTATCAGTCTTTCAAGCTTTAATGTCACCGCTAAGGTGTTTGATTCTCGTAACGGTAAAAAATTTAATCAGGTTCATTGCCCTCGGTCCGATGATAAATTTCAACTAAAAAGTTTTATTAAAGCAATAGATAAGTATTTTTTTTTTTGCGATGAAGTCACATAAAACGGTTTCCCTGAAATTGACTGAATGAAATCACGTCCGCCAAATTCCCAGAAACTTGAATGCATTATTCAACTTAGTCAATAAGTCCCATTGCAAATTTGATATATTATTCTAATAAGTATTACGCATCATTGAGTTGCAATAATAGCTTAACTTTCCTTATTTCGAAAGTTTATTGTTTTCCGTTAATAGCTGATGAAATTTTGGTTTAGTGTTACACAAGCACATTTCAAAAAATTTATCGTTATATCTTGAATGCCATCTAAAAAAGCTTTAGATTAATATCTCATTGCTGGGCACAAGCCTCCTTATAGGAGATAGGGTGTGCAGCCTACACCTATCCTGCTGATCTATATGGGATTGATTTGAATATATCACTTGACGATGCTTTTCGTTATAAAACATTTAAATAATAATCATTAATCGCGTAAGTTTTTATAATTTTAATTAAACTAAACTGTTATTTAACGTGTAATGTATGTTAGTGACATACCCCCAGGCTCGATCCCCGGTAGGGCGAATTTAGAAAATTGTATTTTCTAATTTGTCTGAGTCTGGTCAGGTGGGAGGCTTAAGCCGTGACTAGTTACCACCCTACTAGCAAAGACGTACCGCCAAAATAAAGAGATTTGTGTTCCGGTATGATGCTGTGTAAAGCCGTAAGGGGTATAGCGCCTCTTAACCAGATTAGCGCGGTTCCATCTTAGACTGTATCATAATTTACCATCAGGTGAGATTACAGCCAAGCGCTAAACTGTCGGCAATAAAATAAAAGATACTAAATATGCTAAGCACAGTTGATACTATTTTTAATTGTAATGCTACAGAAAATCATGAATATTGACATAATCAAATATAGTTTCTATATATATACGATACTAAATATGCTGAATTCAGATGATACTACTACTAATCACACAGAATATCATAAATATTATCATAAACAAAGTTAAATGTTCAATGAGTTTGTCATCAGTCAATCGTTTTCACAAGTTGATTCTACCACGAAAATACTAGCATTACTAAATGAATACTAATTTAAAAATTATTTAAACAAGTTTATACCTATGTTACATTGAACCTCCATAGTCCACTGGATTAAAATTAACTCATTTCTATCATTAAAATTAACTTTAACTGCAATGTATTTAAGAGTGTTCTTGACATATTTAGTGAAATTATTGGAGGTAATCACAGAAAAGATTGTTATGCGAACAACGTATTTTATATTTTGCATTCAATTAATATTATTACTCCATATTGTTGATACTTGTGATTTTATGTTCCAGTAATTATAAAATAGATTAAATTATATCAATGTTATGTAACAGCAATGTAAATGTATCCATTGTATATTGTGATATGACATTGAACCAAATGTAATTTGTGAAGGCATATAAGTAGGCGCTCAGTGTACGTGACATGCGGGTCATTGATGCCTAAATGTGTCTGGTGCTGTACTGTAATGTTATTTGTTGAAGTACTTAAAGGGCAATTTTGGATAAAGTTTGTAACGCGTATTTAATGAAAAACTTCAAAAATACATTGCAGTATTTATTAAGTATAGGTATATTTTTACGGTTTAAAAGGTATGAGGGTCTACTGGTGAGACGCGTGGATTTTTGTTTAGACAAATCGCGAATTTCAATCCACAGGCACCGTTAAGATTCTCTTAAAAGTATGCAACTTATATGCTTGATTGTTCTTTTTAAGCCAGCGTTTTGCTTTTCGGTGAAGGAAAACGGAAGGGAAGAGGACTGTGCCCAGCTTTTAAAATATAACGATAATAAAACCGAAAACGTATAATTTCATTCTTTATCCAAGTAATTAAAATTGGAGAATCTGATTGTAATTTCAAATGAACAGCTTTTCACTAAATGCAGGCATATGAACTTAAGCTATATATAAAAATATATTTTTGTTGTAATATTTGCCCTCCTGTCATTATTTTTCATTCCCGATAATCACTGAAACGATTTGACCGATTTTGACAAGACTTTCATTGGCAGAAAGCCTATGATGAATGTATCCGGAACTATACCAGAAAATGAAATTAACTTTTGAACTGCTGAATATACTTAAAAAAAAACAAAATTCGATCTAACCGTTTCCGAGAACTTTGATACTAAACACTGAAAATACATTAGGTATGTATATAAGTATAGGAAAAGTGTGAACTAATAGGAATTGAAATTAACTACAGAGGAGATTGACCTATGCATCATGCACAAGGTAATTGATACAAACATCGCTGAATATCTGGTATAATCCAAACATCTCTGTATGGCACGATATTATTTAGAAACATCGAAATGTGATAAGTAATAAGCAACGTGTGCCCATTTACAATTATTACACGAGTACTTAGAAGTTTATTGCCAATTGAAGCAAGTCGCGTTATTGCTAATTGCCCTATAACGAGCACTTAGTATAATTTGAACGTACCTCATTATATTACATTGTGATTGCAGTTTGAAATTCCTACTATTATATATCATGTTCAAATTTACAATCGTAATAAAGGTTTTTTTCATTCACCGCCGCCGCCGCCGCCGCCGCCGCTTCAACCGATGGACGTCCACTGCTGGACATAGGTCTCACGTAATGATGTCCACAAGGCCCGATCTTGTGCCGCCTGGCTCCAGCGGCTACCGGCGACCCTCTTTATGTCGTCGGTCCACCTTGTGGGGGGTCTCCCAACACTGCGCCGCCCGGTGCGGGGTCGCCACTCCAGCACCTTCGGGCCCCAACGTCCATCGGTCCGTCGGACTATGTGCCCCGCCCATTGCCACTTCAGGTTCGCGATTCGTAGGGCTATGTCGGTGACTTTGGTTCTGCTACGGATCTCCTCATTTCTGATTTGATCGCGTAGAGAAACTCCGAGCATAGCCCTCTCCATCGCACGCTGAGTGACTCTGAGCTTTCGAATGAGGCCCATAGTCAGCGACCACGTTTCGGAGCCGTAGGTCATCACTGGCAACACGCACTGTTCGAAGAGCTTCGTCTTCAGGCACTGAGGGATATCGGACGAAAATATCTGGCGTAGTTTCCCGAACGCTGCCCAACCGAGCTGGATTCGGCGGTTGACCTCTTTCTCGAAATTGGACCTACCTAGCTGGACTATGTGTCCCAGGTATGTATACTCGTCAACAATTTCGAGTGTAGAGTTCTCAACGATGACTGGGTGGAGCGGAACATGGATATTGGACATAACTTTCGTCTTATCCATGTTCATTTTTAGGCCCACCTGTCGAGAAGCTCTGCTGAGGTCATCGAGCATTGCATTGAGATCTTCCAGAGTCTCTGCCATAATGACCACGTCGTCGGCAAACCGTAGATGAGTGATGTACTCGCCGTTGATGTTGATGCCCAGTCCGTTCCACTCCATAAGCTTAAACAGGTCCTCCAACGCCGCAGTAAAGAGCTTCGGGGAGATTTTCATTCAGTCAAGTTCAAATACATTTTGTAAAAGTTGTAGTTCGATACTTAAAGTTTTGAGTGCTGATGCTTGACTGTGATCACACCTGATGATAAATGATGATACAGTCTAAGATGAAAGCGCGATATTCTAGTAATTCACCTCTTATGGTTTCTACACAGCATCGTGCTTGCTGGCAGGGTGACAACTAGCCACAGCCAAAGCTTCCCAACATTCGAGTAATTAAGTAAAACAAGTACTTATGAATGGCTAAAAAATTTAATATCTTCTAATATATAAAATTTCCCTGTCACAATGTTAGTTACCGTACTTCTCCGAAAAGACTTTACCGAATTGTACCAAAATTTATAGGCGTATTCAGTAGCTCTGAGAATCGGCTACTATCAATTTTTCATACCCCTAAGTGATAAGGGTTGTTCACCCTTAAAATTATTTTTTAATTTTTGGACGAATTTTTTTTTTTTTTTGTGATACAGTATACAAAAATACATACAACCCCAAATTTTCACCTTTCTATCACCAACCCCTATTTTTTAACATCGATCAAAGTAATTATATGGCAAAAGAACGTTTGCTGGGTCAGCTAGTTTTTATATAAAACACAAAAATTGTTTCAACCTATATCCGTTATAGATTTTGAAAACCCGAACGGTTGTACCTCAAACCCGTTTCATTAAAAAAGCAATATGCGAAAATTGTTGTAAACCCTAAAGGTCGCCCACTTTCCAGTATTTTCCAAAGTATTCGCTATTGAATTGAAATTTTGCAAAGTGACTAACTTCGTAATGTAAACAGTAAATGCCAGTTACCCCACAGTTTCGTTAACTATACAAGTGACACAGCTAAAAACAGCTAGACAATGATAACACTGAACTGTGATTTTCATCCTAAAATTATTAAGCATTAACTTCAACTGACATATGATATAATACGTAATAATAACGAAGTTTCAACATTTTTTTTAGTGGTAGGGTACGTCACGATCAAAGTCCCCTAAAGACAAGAGTTATATAAATTACAGAATACAGATGAGTTCCACAACTAGTTCTAATTAGAGAGGTTAATTAGAGATTGCCAAAATTCCACGTCAAGCCTTAATGTATAAAAAATAAATATATTCTCAGTTTATTTTGTGCTAATCACTGAACCAGTTCAAGAGATTTTTACTGGGAGATATTTCATGTTGTATTCCTTTATAAAGTAGGAAATATTTGTTATTGAAATTTAACATTGCCTATTGAAAAAAAATTAAGCAAAGATTACATTTGTCTTATGCCATGCTAAACGATAATATTGCGAAGCA
Source organism: Elymnias hypermnestra (assembly GCA_015832385.1). Classification (NCBI taxonomy): domain Eukaryota; kingdom Metazoa; phylum Arthropoda; class Insecta; order Lepidoptera; family Nymphalidae; genus Elymnias; species Elymnias hypermnestra. The sequence continues at coordinate 5,251,510 of JACTOM010000045.1, read as the reverse complement.
AATAAGCCTTCACGTTGGAAATAATATTTACAATTCAGCGCATAAAAGTCAAACCAATACGTGAAACCAGGCCATCTTTGCTGTAGTAATCAAAGTGTATGCACTGCACAGGTATATACGGGCGACATGTAATAAAACGCGATTTATTCAGGTTTATGACCATATGTTGATAGACATTATGAGCTAAATTTATTTGCTTTAAGAAATATAAGGCAAGATTTGTAGGTATTATTAAATTTTTATTCTTACAACGTGGAATAGTTTGGTGTATTTATACTAAATTTTGTCTTTCATTGTATATACGCAAGTGGAATCTACTGTGCCAGGGGATCAGCATTCAAGGGATTTGTTATATTGCGGTTAAGATGTTACATGTGCCATACCTTATAAAAAATCTACGAAAAAATACCCGTTTTAACTTTTTTGTTAAGTGGGTATGTACATTATTCGCTGTCCTTCCAATTTCTATGAACATTTTACATAGAAAATATTTGCAGTCGTAATCATTTTGATGAAATTTGTAATAGTTCAACTGTGTTTTCTTGTTTAATACCAATTTCAGTTGAAATTAATTTATTAATTGTGTCAATTTTTATCATATTCTATTCTATCTATCTAACTTTACTATCTATTTAAAAGAATAAGGCGTGCGATCTATAAATTATTCCAAAAACGTTTGAGAAGATATATCGTAAATCAAAGTATATTATAATAGATTTTTATATATGTATATGAAATCCGATACTGTTTAACCATGAAAAATTACAACCGATTGCATTATAACTTTACACATATTGTTGGTATTTGTAGAAAATATATGCGAGTTAGTTCATCGTATTATAGAATCTGCTGCAATGCATGTGACGGTTAGCATAGGGTTTATTATTGACCATTTTAAAATATTGTCATTTAAAAGATTTCTTATAAATGGTTATAATTACTAAATGATTATAATGATTAATTGACAATCTCTATACTAAGACACACCTTTATGATACTACCTTTATGCTACTTTATGATATAATCCTTTTATACAATGTAACATGAATATTATATTGGTGTTTCTTAGTTGTATTTGGTAATATTACAAGCGGTTAGTGTCTAGTTTTATTCTAGGTCACGGTAAACTTCGGCCGGTTGAGATTATATTTACACCTGTTGTGCCTGAATATCTTAACGAACCTATTATACACTTGGCATACATTTTTTAATTAACTTTTGTTGTGAATAGATAACGTTAATCTCTATTTACTAGGGGTTTATACAAAATTTTTAAATGGGAAATCATTTCAAATGGTTTCAAACGTGTGATTTTAATAGATAATAGGAATCGAAGATGTTTTCGTATATTGAATAGCTATAAATATTTTAAAGGAATACTAGGATTAAAGGGAAATCTGTATCAAGTGACCGTTTACATTGCGAAATTACTTTGTCAAATTTGTCTCTTAAACAACAATAAATTTCAAGTCAATCGCGCAATGTTTTGATAATCTCATGATAATTGAGTAAGTGAGTTTAGTGGTCTAAAACAATCTTCACTACTTCACTAAATTGCCTTTTTAATAAAACTAGTTTATGTCACATTATTCGGATGTTTTCAAAGTCATAGGTATAAATAGTTAAAATTTTTATGAGTTAATACATATTTTCAATAGTATTTCTTTGTGTATATGTTAGACTTTTGCTATTAATTATTTGTATAAACATTGTTAAATATGAACTAATGTAAATCTTGTTTTAATTAGGTTATATACCTTTATTATGTGTTAATATTTTTATTATACAATCGAGGTACTTTTATCGCGCTCTTCGCTTTAAGTGTCTCTTGCTACAATGACATAATCATCAAAAGATTACTTCCCGTTTAATATTACTTGAAAATGTTATTATTTGCTTTATTGTTTCTACCCTGACCCAAAAGTTTTGTTGTCACAAAATATATAACTCTCAACTAAATAAAGAGCGCAATCACTAATTAGTCATTGGAAATTTATACTTGTTAGAACATTCTTATCCATTAACAGTAATTACAAATTCTATTCTTTTCTTGGAATAGTTTTATCAAATAAAGCCAATATAAAGAAGGTCTTAATATAAAGAAAGTTAGAAATCGAAAATATAAGCGCTTAATCACGTTTTCGTATTTTCCTTGTTATATATTTCTTTGTTCCCAATAGAATTGACACTAATATAAATGCCTATTTGTTTTATCGCCTTTTAGTCCCATAGCAACTGGGTTTTATAATAACTGCCACAGTGCTGAGTTTTCAATTAAATCCCATAGCAACTACGTTATCTTTTTTTAGCATAGGTTTTGATTACCAGCACCTGGCTACCAGACGTGATTGCTCATGCCTACATAAGTCATAACGCGGTAAATCACGCATTGCAACGTTGCATAAAATGTGAACTATAGACTTAGCTGAGCTGTGTTTTCGAAATTTGCTGATGTACGAAAACATAAATGTCCTCATATATTTTGGTGCACTGTAGATTTTGAATTTACGTTATTTTTTTTAATATACAAGGAATCTATGAAATATATAGTTCATTCATTTACTTCCGTTGTGAATTGTCTTGTAAAAGTTTCCTTGGTTATTATTTACCAAGGCAACTTAAGTGAATCCTGAAGCATTTAACCTAATATATAAAATTCTCGTGTCACAATCTTCGTTCCAATACTCCTCCGAAACGGCTTGATCCATTCTTATGAAATTATTATGCAAATTCAGTAAGTCTGAGAATAGGCTACTATCTCTAACCTCTAAATGATCCACCCCAAAATTAGATATTTTATTTTTTTGAAAAAAAAAAATTGTTTTGATTTGTTGTGATACAGCATACAAAAATACATACAACCCTAAATTTTTACCTTTCTATCACCAAACCCTAGTTTTCAATAGCGATAATAGTAATTATTTGGCAAAACAACGTTTGCTGGGTCAGCTAGTATTTTATAAACTAACCTTACTCATGGAAATTTAGTATTAGTTATAAAGAAAATATTAGAAGTAGAGGTTTAGATTAATATAAAATTTCTTGTGAAACTATAAAGCTTGTAAACCTATCTCATAAAGCAAGAACCAAAATTTGTAATGTAATAAAAATACTTTTAATTGCACTTTTCAATATATTCTCTTACTCCTAACGCTACTGTAAAGGGTTTAGTAAACGTTGGACGGTTTTAGAAAAGATAGGACTGTTATGTTAATTTATAAAAACCTCTTTTTACGTGTACTTCTCTATCTTCCATTTTTTAATCGCGACACGAATTTGAGGGATTAGCTTATATATTATGAGTTTATAAAAGGCAAAAAAAAATAGTTATTAGATCTTAATAAAACCAAAAAAATATCCAATCGTCAACATATGAAACGCCTTTAAAATTGTATTAATATTTAGAGATAAGAAAATGATTCACGGTGTAGAACTTCCGCTTGTGACGTAGTCGAAACTACAGTTAATTTAGTCGAGCCTTGAAATGATTCACTTGACGACGCCTTTTTAAATTCATAAATAATCTGCATGAACATTATTAATAGTAACATTGAACTATCTTATTAGTTTTACTTGTTCACCGTAAACGTGTTTAAAATCGTCATAATAGCTGTAATGTATGAATTATTCTGCGTATTGTTTCAATGGTAGTTGTAAATTAAACTAAGCACATCTTTTTTTTATCCAATGCTTGTTGCTACCGAAAATTATTATTACACATACGTATACTGACTTCGACAAATAACTTTTGAATATTTTGTAGTATAAAGCCTTTGAGAGAGAATTATAACTTTTGCCAAATTTTTCATAGGTTCACTATACAATACAAAATATTGAAGAAAAAACGGCATACTACAATGGCAAGTACACTCGCTTCAAAAACAGGGGTCCTGGGTTCGATTCCAATTAGGGTTTATTTAAGAATTTGCATTTTCTAAATGGTCTACCCTACTTACAAAGACGTGCCGCCAAAAAAGTTACATTGTGATACGATGTTCTATAGAAACCTTATCAAGTAAATTATCTATCACCAGGTTAGCTTGCTAGCCTTGTATCATCATTGACCAACAGGCGAGATTACAGTCCAGCGCTGATCTATAAGTAATTTAATTATATATCAATTTAAATATGATGAGATTTATTGTAGAGATCGAAATCTCTTAATATATGTAAATTTATCCCTATTTTTCTATTGCAGTGTCATTTATGTATGCACTACTTAATGTCTTTATTAAAATTAAACCTAAAATTAGTATACAACATATATCTGTAATCCCTTAGCAACATTTTTTAGTATGCATTTTAAAGAGAAGTTCTTTATGCACGTAAACATTTTTATTGTTGGCTCGTTAAATTATGGATTTAATTACAATATTCTGGGTTTTATAATTATGACGATAGACAACGGATATTTAAACCTTTATCTGTACCTATAAACAACCTTACTTAGTATATTGTTTATAATTGGGAACGTGACCTATTACAATTGACTACACGTACTGTTTACACTGACCAATCGATATTATTATTTAACTTAAATATTTGCTTGGTATGTGTATAGAATGATGTAATAAAGTGTATAACTGATTGAAGCTACATTTACTTATACAATAACGCATTTTACACAACATTAAGACATAAGTTTTACAAAAACTATGAGGTGCTCAATCTTTTCTCAAGCTTTTTCTTTTGTTCAATATGTTTATTACTATTATATACATGTCTATAACTTATTATACTTATCATTATTTTTTACTACAACACTTCCTTATAAGAAACTACAGTGAGAAATGAATCATTTTTTGCAGTTGCGAGGGTATTGACTTCTTTTTTGTATGTACTGGCGAGCAAAAATATATCGTTTTATTTGTCGGTGTCGTGCTTAAGTGTTTGTTTATGTCAGTACCCCTTAGACTAGTAGCATGCGATAACGCCGTCGTTAACAGTATGTAATGAGGCTATTAAGATTGGTCGTCAGTCGTCACTCATAACTATTAACTTCTCAAGTTCAAGTTAGTATTTAACTTAAACTGTCTTTGCTATAGATATCTACTATTAAAGTGACCGGATTTGATGAAAATTCGAAAGACAAAAAAAAACATTGTTGCTTTATACATTATCTAGCTTTAGTATAAATAAATACATATAAAAAGACGAATACAATGTTTGATTAGCGGCATTTTCTATTAATTTACACTATGCCTATCTTGTTTAAATTTGCAATGGTAAAAAAAATCTTTTATACATCTACTTAAGTTATTGTTATTAATGACACTGACAGATGTTTAGACATTTCTCACAAATATTAACTATTTTGCGAAAAAACGGCCACTGCCATCTAGAAAAGGCTCAAGTAAAAGGTTTCTTAATCTGTAGTGAGTTCAAGAACCTTCCGACTTGACCGTTTTTGTTAATTTATTTGTGTATGTAGGTCTAAAAAAACCTCTTAAAATTTAAATCTATTAAAGGAAAACTAATTGACAAATCATTTTATAATTTGAAGGACTACTTAGAACATAAAAAACCGTGGAAGTGAATGAATTGTTCCAATCGATATAGAGTAAATTAGACATATATATTGTAATTATAATGATGAGAACAAAAACGCACAGGGCGCGAAGGAAACCTCGTAACTTTAGATTGTAAGTCGTTCTTCAATATCATCATCAAACGTACATTTAAATAATATATGATAAAACGATGTTTGCCGATTTAAAAATACAAAGGCCGACTTGATAAAGATATTTTTAAATTTTGAATAGGTCGTGAAAGTATTTTCACTCTCACCCTCCATTATTTAACCGCTTTACGAATTAACTTGGATCACTTAGTATTCTTATTAAATAATTTGTCCAAAAAATGTGAACACCGTAATTCAAGTACTTTACGTGTGTTACACAAATTTTTATATTATTTTTTTACTGTGTAACTATAGAAGTGATGTTCATTTAACAGAAAAAATTGAAACTGATTTAAGTAATATGGATTTACAATATAGACAATTATTTGTTAAATAGATGAACAATTCTAAAACAAGGGTACAAAGACTCCACCGAAGATGTGCCACCTCCTTTTATGATTTGAATGAGTCCCTTATTTAAATTTGAATTGTATCGTCATATAAAATCCGTAAAATACGCTGTCACTCAATATCTAAATTGTTCATTACCGTTTTATTTGAATAATTTTTTTCATAATAACCTTAAAATAAACTGAGCAGACAACAGGTAACATAAAATAAGGGTTGATAAATGATGTCTGTCTATGATTCCTAAATGAAACTTCATTTTACGTTACCAAATTTCAAAAATAAGTTACTATTTATCCTTCTGTTTATGTTTATGTATTATTGCATTTGTGATTAAATTTCTATTCATTTGAGTTCTATAGTAGTATAAATTAATTACAAGGAGACACGTGTTTGCGTAATAAAAAAATTCAATGACATTAAAATGTGGTTGAATGTCATCGTCTTATAATTACCTTTTTATGTACTTCTAGCTCATAAAGGACACGAACATTAAGTGTCATTATTTCATAAAGCAATCGAATAATTATTATCCTTCAATTTGCTCAAGGGTTTGAGTACTTTTTTAAAATAATAAGTGCTGTTATAAATTTGAAACTCTATTCGTTATATAATTATGCAGTGTATGTACTATAAAAAATTCTTAAAAAAGGTAAAAATTACTTCGTTTTATTTTAAACTGGCAACTAATGTTTTCGTAATTACTTTAAGGTTACTTGAGTTTAACGTTAAAATATAATATCATATTATTACAACATTGATAGTATTGAAAATTAAATCTATGTATTGTAAGTGTTTGGACGCTTATAGCTAGATTAATATAAAGTAAAGAAATAGGGTTTGCAAATTTCCAATAAAATTCAGGCCCATTAATTTGATCAAAATAAAACTGTATGCAAATTGTCCAATTCCGGGTAGGAGGTAGTTCAATGGCAAGGTTCTCTGCAATGTTAACATTTCAGCGTTATTACACGCCTCCAATGTTTGTGTGCTTAAACAATTTGCTTAGGTCGACCAAATTTGGGTAAATGTTACATACTCGCAGATGTCTGTACAACAATGAACGGGTAGTGACTCATTTTTACCGTATCTCGCTAAATGAAAGATCACACATACTGTTATTTCCAAGTTCCTTCAGGTTACTTGGTCTTTGGCTTATAGGTCAATAGAATTGGTATTAATTAACGCGAAAGCCTTTAAACATTAGCAACGTAATAAGCATGGCTGTCTACTTTCTTTTCTTCGTCTGTTAAAATAATCACGTCTTAATGTTAGAGAACTGCATTTTTAATTTAAAGTTTGTTATTATTCATAATGCGTTGTTATATGATAAATTAGTATGTTGAATGTAACAAGATAGAAACTTTAAAAGTGTTACTTTGTGTCGTATGTATCTTTGGTTGTTTGTTAATAATATGTTATAACAAATAAGTTAACACTTACCAATCAAATTATTAGCAGTTACAAGGATGCAGCACAGGAACATGATTGCAGAAGTGATTCTGTAGTGCATCCGGAAAACCATGTTATCGATGACAGCCTTGTCAATTAGGTAACGGACTTTAACAAAGCCCGCTACCGCCGAAGCCAGACCGAAAACAGCCATTTTCTCTTATCCTAGAACAATGGTTAAACATAGTTTATTCAGTTAAACTTATAAAAGTGACTGTCAAAATTATTTAAAGTTTAATATGTATTTTCTTTTTGAATTATTATCAAGATCGTGTCTAAGCTACGATTATTGCCCTCTCATGAGTCATTATTTTAACGCTTCTTCTCCATATGTTCAATATTCAGAGGCATCTATAAAAACTAAGTATAGAGACTAACATTACTCCTATGCACTATAAATAAAACCGTAAAACAAGTGCCATACGCTGTCCCCCCTTATATAAATTTAAACGGTATCGTTCATAGAGCGTGTTAACATTCCTTATTCCATTAACGTCTGGAATAGATTTGGACATATCAATGTTTACGTGACCCACTTTCAATGATATAAGAATCTAATGCGCATATGGAAGTTTCTCACACAGAAATGCGTATCATTGAATTCTTAGAACCGTTAACTATATTTTTCCAACTTTAATGCATCTTCAATCAGCATTTTAATTTCCAATTATTGACAGTTCGTTCCAAATACAATATATCTGACAAAAGATATTTACGTATTGTTATTATAACAGTTCGAGCTCGCTTTGAATTTTTCAACTGAAATTTTAGTTTTAGTATGTAAAAATCAGAATTTTAGGCGAAGACGCTGTTACTAACTTTGGTTTTGATTAAAGAATTGAATGGACGTTATATAAATACTATGCGAATCGGTAGTAACAATCATAACGGGCAATTCATCACAAATGGATCCAACCTTGACGACTTCTTGATCTCGTTCCTACGCGGTGTCGTGTGTCTAAGATATATTAGTCTAGGCGTTACGGAGGGAACGAAAATGAATATATTGATGTCGTCCTCAATTGCGTCCATTTACATAGCACCTTCTATTATTCTTAATAACTGTACGTCAAGTTAATTGAGTCTTTCCGTTTGGCGATTTTGTACTTTAGAAATCGTTTCCTTGTTCAGCTTTACTTCACTATCTTTCGCTTATTTATTATACTGTTGTCTTACTAATTGTGATATTATTAAATCTTTCTCTATTTATGTCGCGTCTTTACTTAAATTATGTGCTATTCTAAAATTGATCTTATAACGTTAACGTTAAAAATTATAGTAATTTTTTTAGTCAACGTAAAATTACCGCGTTTATTCGAAAAATAAAATTACGCACCGTGGTGTTATTTATGATTGATAAAAAAATCACGTTTTTGAAGTTTACCTAAAATCTTAATGCCCAAAACGCTATTCTGTGTCTATAGTATTTTTGAAAAAAAAAAATGTTTTCAATTTTGTAAACCGTCTTATTTCCAAAAATATCTTTAACATTTTCAGTGTACACAGGGTCAGTATGCACTGTATTTATCTGATTTAGCTTATACTTAACTGTATCAGATAGTCTTTGGGTTGCAATTACAATCTCATAATCGTGTCAGGATTGGTCTCGGTTGCGGTAAAGGCGTAAAGGCAAATGGTATGCTGGCGCAGGCCCTGCGGGTCGTCGACCGGCCGCTGTTCGCCTCCTGCGATTTCAACTTACTTTCCCCTCTCCCCCTAGTTGCCTTACCTCTCTCTGTCGAGACTGATGCATCGAGTGGCAAAGCAAAATTTTACGCGGAAATCCGTTTTAACATTTTACCAGCAACTTTGAGGTTACGAACGACGCTGCCGTTACGTGATTTTGTTACAGTTCTTTATTCTAATTTTCTAACATTATTTACGGTCACGATAATTTGATAAGCCTTCCTTAGAAGGCTTATCTCAATGTTAAAATTTGATGTTACTAGTACAGTTTAGTTGTTACTAATAAATTTAACTACATATATATGTCTGTCTTTACTTCAATTTTGTTATATAAATAAGTGTATTAGTAAACATTTGATAAATGACTGTTGCTTACAGTGGATACGGTATATGATTCTGTACAACATAAAGGTAAAAAAGCACATGCTCCCGTTCTTTTAATAAGTTATGCTCATTATTATTATTATTATGCTTCAATTATCCTTTTTTTTTAGTTGTAGTTTAATTTTAGTTAACCTTTGTACCATATTTATTTTTATATTTAAAGTTAAATTACTCTGTCCTAAGGTAAAGATTTAATCAAGTAACGTTATGGTGATGTTATCGGAGCTTTTATACATTTAATATTTCTACAATGCTTGTTATTAAGATATCCATTAATCTTTATTAAATCTAATTATAAGCGTATCTTAATTAAGATAATTAATTTAAATTTATGTTTTCAAAATTGTATAAAAGGAAATAACACAATTCAGACTATTTATTGAAAAATTAATAATATTCAAGTTGACAAAAGCGTGGTAAAAAGAAGCTGGTAATATGTTTTTGGTTGATTTATGCGTCAAGTTTAAGTTTGAAACGGCTCTTATGTTAAGCTCTTTTCAATTTCGTTATTATTCACTCAAAGCAGCGATTGTATTTTATTTAATTATCAGGATTTTTGTTGCAAATAAGGTAGCATAGTAGTATTGTCTGCTATTTAGGAGAGCGTTCACAGCTGCTCTTTGGCACGCGTTTGGTCTCCAATACTAATTGCGGGAGACGCCTCGTCTGTATTAACATCGCATATAATACAACTCGTTCGTGGGAAAGAATCTCCGTGTACTCATTTGTGTCCATAATTGGTTTCCGTGTGTGAAAGACCATTGAACGCTTCGGTAGTCTTGACAATTGAGATGAAAAAATGTAACATTTTTAGTTTTTTCAGGAATGCAATTCAATTGTAGTTTAATATGTTTTAATCACAAATGATAAGACCTTATATTATAAAGTAATTTTTTTACTTTTTCGTCCATCTATTGCATGTTACATTACAGCTGGCCGCGAAGTCCGGGTAGAGTAAAAAGCGTGCATCAGAGCAGTCAAAGCCAGTAGGCCGGGTCGCATCAAACTGATCGTGTAGGTTTATAATCATTCGTGCAAATTTAAAAAACTTTCACTTGCATCGTGTTTTTGTGCTATTATTTCTGAATAATTTTGCAGCATGAAATTAAAGAGTATGAAACTGTTTCGTTTTGAAGTATTCAACCGCCTCCAATTGTGTAATTGCTTTCAAATGTCCAGTGAATGAAGATTTTAATTACTATAGCAACTCTAATTATAGATTTAAATTTCCATTGTTCGCAAACAGTTAATCTAAAACTCTTTAAAGTAAGTTTAAGTCTTAAGTAATTGTAACAATTATTTATAATTTCCTAATAAGCACTTCGATCGATGTCGACAGATCACTATCAATCTTTAATGACGTAAATGCATTACTTCTTAACTGTTGTTTCCTTTAACATCACATAACATGGTTGTCGATAAATTATAAATGCTTTTTCTATAGAATCACAAAGGATCACAACAATCATCCCGACCGTACATACGAAATCTTTGCTGTTGTTTGTTTGAGTTTGACAACAAAATTAAGTGGAAATGTCATCAAATTTCAGTCTATCACGAATTACATATTAATGTTTTCTATAACAATAATGTAAAAAAAAATGGTATATTATCTTTTCGGTTAATCTTAGAAAACAGTTGGTGATTTCTCGAACTTTTACCAGATGGCGTTTAGATTTTCTAGTCTATATTTTCAGAATTATATTATAAGTGAATAAGTGCATCCAAAGCAAGAAAACTAACTATCATATGGAATATTCTCGTCTTCTTTCTCGTCAATCATAGTTCGTGGCCACGAACGTCTCGTGATGTCGGACATAATTGGCTCCATTGACTATTGCAATGCTTCACGGTTTTTACCTTAAAAGAATTATGGCGACATAGATGACACAAAAGAATACAATAAAAACCGGTAAAAACAGTGGTCCCTTTAGCATTTACAATTACTTCGATAGAAGGAAATATTCAATATAAAAGTTTCTCACACAAAATTTCATTGCATCATTTTAACTTACATTTATGCTTGTTATTTGGCATTTTTACTAATTTCGGTGATTGCTTTTTCATTTTGCTGGATTTGTTACGACCTAAGACCTAGGACAGGTTTAATTTTAAGTTATAATTTAAAAATAAGTGATTTCAATTTTTTCTAAACCGAGCAGTCGTTAAATATGGCTTAAGCCGTCACCTACGTTTTAAAAGTAGCATAATAGTATGCAGACAAAGTTGCATCTGTCAGCTAGCTAGCAACAGTAGCGGTTATACCACAAAATATTTTATTCAAATTAAAATGTCATAACTAGTTGGCCCCTAAACTACCTATTTCGTTTTTTTTTTAATCAAAGTCAACATTGACTCGTGTCATCTCATCCTTCCTTTGGGGCAACATGGGTTTACAGATATCGAATAATACGGAAATGAGCTTCAAACCTAGACTGCGGTTACAATCTAGGTCTTGGGTTTCACGTAGCATGTTTAGAGGTGATAAGTTATGGTACGCGATATATTTCAATCATATTGAATGTCATGTGGTATGTCCTCAGTGTACTATTATAACTGTTAAACTATAAATGGACACATTAACCTATGGTACGTAATAATGCAAACATGTTATATTGTAAATCATAATGCACTAATAAGTGGCAATTGATTCACATTCTATTTCTTCAGTGCTAATATAATTATGTTATATATTTTAAGATTATTTAATTTTCTAATGTACTCAAAAAAATCTTCATCCAATATGCATTTTTTTCTGGTAATTTTTGCAAGATCTGAAGATGAAACAGTTATGCTTTTAATTAAATTGAAATAATTAAGAATGTAAAAGATGTAAATGTTTAACATCTATACACGTTCTTAGCATATATTTATATGCATAAGCCGATCAAATGTCATGATTATAATAAGATAAATATATTATTATAACTTATTTATAATGTCAAAGGTTTATTGGATGCGAATTATCAACACACGTGTTGAAAACTTGTACGTCTAATTACAGTGGCGTGTATGGAATACGAAATATATCAATTTTCAACTATGTTATGGCAATCAGTGACTCGTTAGGAAACAAGAGCTGATTCGTCTTTTCATAATATAGAACGTATAGCAAAGTATAATATAGAATTTCTCATCTTTTTCTGTGATTATTGACCCTTTATTATCCTCTTCTTGTTTAATAAATTTCCGTAACTTTAATTGTTATTCAAGAAATGGTCTAGTGATTTCGCTTAATGGTAAGTGATATGGTCTGAGATGAAGATTCCCGGTGAGAGATGCATTATTAATTCTTTTATCTTCACAAAGCAAGGAGAATTTACTTGTAGGTATGACTCTGAAACTTAGCGGCCAAATAAGTAGTAAAAAGAATTAATATATCTTAATGTTTTCTTTTATCAGTTCGTGTATATAATATTGGGCTAAAGTTAAAATTAAGCTGCTACTATTCAAATTATAGTACTTAAATGTGAAAAAGTCGGTTAGTCCATACCGGATAGTAAAATTTAGCGACTATAATTTTCTAAAATTGCTCGAGCATTGTCCAGTCGAGAGTTCAACTAGTTTATCCGGCTAGCGGGTAAATAATGCAAAAACTTGTCTTTTAACGTAAGTTCTGCTCTTAGTGGATGTAACCCATTTGCCTTTGCCTTTTGGTTAATATTTATTAAAATAAATATCAAAAGTCGTCAAGTATGTCGCCGATTGCATTATTTCTTGGAAGAATCGGCAACAGCCTTTCGAATTTACGTAATTATCGTAAATTGGCCGTTTGTAGATCAGCTTTAAATATCCAATCAACAACCGGTTTCGTAATATAGATCAAGAGAATTGTAAAGGTTATATAAAATGGTCATTATGAAAAAACACGTACTCTTAAAAAAAAGAAATATATATTTTTTTATTTATGCGACAACGCTGAGTTACGACACAGAATAAAAAAATCATAAGCCTTTATACTGACACTTGTCTCCATCATAATCGATATATCGATATAGATTTCAATGAAAACTACAACTTTTAAAGTTAACTGCGACGCCATTTTACATGAACTTCTTTCCAGTGCGTAAAAATAAATTGTAACATTTAGATGAGAGTTAAATTTTTCGCAAATTAAAAATTGTATTATATACCCTGTTAGCCAACCTATTTCTCGCATTACTAATCCCATACCGTCATTAAACGAGGTTGTGGAATATCATCGAACAGTTAGGAACTGTGAGAGAAAGTATTGTTTTCTAAAATATTTCATAAGTATTGTTATATCTAAATAGATCTTCTCCGTTAGTCAAGATCTAGATTAATAAAATGTGGTTTTCCGTAAATCGAACCCGAGAGGATGTCTGCCAACAAAGCGAGTACTCTCACAAGGTGGTCGAGTTTCATCGGATAATTAAATAGGAAGAGAGAGAGCGTTGTCTTCCTATAGTAATTCATGAGGATCGTTATGTCTAAATAGATCATCATGACGTAGTGGACGGGTTATCGTGTGTTCGGGATCGTTATGCAGGTGGCGCGCACGATCCGTGACAAGAATCCCTTGTTTGTGACCTGTTTAAGATATGCTCATTGCCCGTGCGATGAACTATATAGAATGTATTCACGTCAGTTCTGATAAGTTATTTTTTATAATATCTGAGTAATATTTGCTTGCTTCATAACTAGTTATAGAGTATATCTTAAAAATATTTTTAATTATAAGGCTAAGATTAGTAGCAGCCTATTAACATGATAATACTGGGCATAGGCCTCATGATCATGATCTCTCTCCGGTCGTGTCGGATTTCCGTCACACCGGACTATGAAAGTGAAGGAATAGAGAGTGCACTTGTGTACTATGCCTGCCAATCCGCAGTGGAGCAGCGTGGTGGGTCTACGCTCTAAAAAACCCTCCCTCATATGAGGGAGGAGGCCTGTGCCCAGCAGTGGGACGTTAATGGGCTGCTACTTACTTACTTATAGGCCTCATCCCTCGTAGTAGAAGGATTTTAGAAGACGGGCTATATAATACTAAAAGTGCTTCAGGGATATGCCGGTTTCGTCACGATTTTTTGCTTTACTGAAAAATGTAACATAGGCAAAACAACCGGCATCGTTACAACATTTTTTTTAAACTTCATGTGGAAATTCAACATTACACTTTGTAATGAAGGAATTCGTGAGGAAATTTACATACCCCATGAGTTCTGGTGTAGTAGCTAGCATAAATGAACCGGAGTAGAGGGTCTAGACTCTCTGCAGAGGGTCATTAATAAGGTGCTACTTATTATAATATAAAAGTTATAGCATTGTTTTTTCTGCGTTCATAAACTTATCTCTTACAGTTTCGGATTTTATATACCTATCACACAGTATTAACAAATTGTGTTTATATTATAGTATTGTATTGTAGAAAGTTAGAGTATTTTAACAACTTCATCACAATTACATTCCTGTATATCCTAGTATGGGTTTGCTATTAGCACTATAAAGAAAGTCAGTAATAATATTAACTGTTAGCATGGGAAAGGTTACTTCTAAAGCCATCGTATTGTTTTCAAGTCGCGTCTTGCGTATAGTAATTTGTTATTTAAATAGGTTTCGGGAATTCGTGTTTTTTACTTGTAGTGAATTTGAATAGGACTTTAAAACAAAGGAAAAATATACTTTAACTTTTTTCACTGGCAAATCGCAATTTTTTAGCCTTATTTGTTAATATTTCTAGTAGTGAGAAACGTTTCTCTTTTTAAAGTATATAATTGTCCCTTTTACAATTTTTTGGCTGTTAATGGAGGTATTATGAATCAGAAAATATAATTTCAACAGTTATCGGTTTTATAGAAATTTGACTAGTTGAAAGTTACACTACATTCTTATTGTTCTCCTTATATGTTAAAAATCTGATAAAAATTTAGATTCTTGAGGAATCATGTCAAACGTGATATTTCTAATCAGTTTCTTTTCAAACCGTATAAATCAGTATGTATTGTGTGCCATGTCATTTTATTCAATGCAATCTTATAATTAAAGACATAAGTGGATAATAAGAGTATGTAATATTAAAGATTGTACATATTAAGAATAAGAATTCCAAACTCAGATCTGAATATAAACTCTTATCTACAACTCTTCCTAAATAGTCGCTCTCAAAAGTTATCGTAACAAAATTGTTTCCTTCATTTAGCTCAATTACGATAGTCGTCAATGATAACGATCGTAATTGCTTAATTTCATCACTGTTGAATGTATATAGATTTAATAGACTCACAGAAATACGTATTGATTCATACATAACGAGACCTATATCCAGCCTTTAATGCCATGTTTTCGTAAAAAAATATTCGTCTTTTAAACGGGTTAATGCAAAAAATTATGATAAACCTCCGCACATTAACCAGTAAGTCAGTCACTTTAGCTTAAGTCATGAGAATTCACTTCTTTCTAAGCGAATGATTATATGCCGACATTTCTAAATAAAATGAAGGAGTAGAGTTCTCAAAGATAATGAAATAATGTATTTGATTTATAAATGATATAATAAACCAAGAAATAAATTTTAAAAGGACGAGTCAATATTTCATATTTCCAACACATGATGTACCATTTATAAGTAGCATTCGTAAATCCTTTCAAATAAAACGAAATGATTACATTACCTATATTATAAATATAAACAACATTTATTCAAAATGCACACTTAATATTTTTTGTAGCCATACTTAATTTAATTCGTATTATTATTAAAAACTTTTAAACAATAATTTGAGCATTAAGAATATGCTAACATTTTTTATTACCACATAAAAAATATTAAAATTCATTTTTGATAGGAATTTATTTTTTTCGTTTCGCTAAAACGTGGTAATATTGCAAAAATATTAACTCAGATCTATGTAGTTTATTGTTGTCTATTCAAATAAATGTTAAGGAAAAGGGGCGCAGCGTCCCTTCCCATAATTCAGGTAAATGAGTGCAGCAACGCTACCTGTGGCTATGCACATCGTAACTCGTTTGATTCATAACCAGTATATTATACGTCATCTTCATCTGTCACGTTTTAACTAACCGCCCCTACAAGAAAGCGGGGCGATGAAAAAAATAAACCTCGATGACTGTGCACGAAGCTTTTGTTCCTGCACATGCTCATATGTATGCCGTCAAACTGCATTCCACCGTCGTCGATAGCCGCTAAGCGTGTCCCAATACATTCTGAGCTTTTGTAACATAGCTTACCTTTTTAAAAAGTAACTGTTATTTTACCCGAACAGATTTCTTTAAAACGCTCACGGCTCGTTCGTATCACAACACAACAATAACACAGCGGCGCGTAGTGTTACACGTAGTCACGTCAGCTTTACGTCATATTATTCGGGATACGATAAGTTAAAATTATTGGAGTAAAACGAGTGGCAAAAGCCGCTGCCACAGCGAACACCAGCTGCTCTCATGGGTCGGGAACGCGAACTGGAAAGCGCACTCGATCGGCTCGAGCGTCGACTTGCTTGTATCACTACTGAACGGCTGCGTATGCGCACCGACAGCCGTCTCTGTCCCTCCAACGGCTTACCAGGTACCCACTTCATCTATCTCTATCACACTAAACCTGTGTGTAAAATGCACAGTAGTCGGTCTCTAGAATCCATCGGGAACGAGTTCTGTCCATCTCAACTTCTTGCGTTTTCTCTGGTGTCGGGTGCATCGGTTTTGTACGCCAATTTAAGGCGGTTATGAATATAATTAGTGAATGTAACGGGTGAAATTCGCTCGCGGCTTTTAATTAATACATTGATCACTCCTATTATTATGTCAGAGTGAAATATTAATTCTATTCCTCGTTGTTTGTAACACGCTTTAAAATATATTGCCTTTCGTGAAGATCGTTTTCATTCAAGCTGTTGTGATAAGTTATCCTCTTTAGGAAATAATTTGACGCGGAGCATAACTCATGAAGTCAAACAAGGTTTTTACTAAGTTGTATATATTTTGTTTCTTACTTTTAGTATACTGATATGAAAAACGATTTTCCGATGTAGTTTTTTTTATTTATGTATATGATTAGAGATTTATGTCTTGTTTATTTATAATTAATGTCTTGAGCTCCTATGATTATTCAATATTATCGAAATGCAAAATACATTTGTTAATTGTTCGGCTAAATTTTGGCTGGACCGTTTCTAATGAAATTTTGACAGGCATGCTCGGATTACTTAAGTTTAATCATTTCAATGAATCTGCGTATTAGTCATACAAGAAAACAGAAAATATACGTCTAAAGCTGTACTCACGCTTATTCGATAAAGTGTCCAAATATGGCGAATAAAGATCGGTATTAATTGAATATATATACGAGCTCTTAGGTATTTTTCCACATAGTGATTACGAAAAAATAATTTATTCATAAACATTATAATTAACATATATTACTATTACTATAAGCCGCATATAATAAATGCAGTATTAATTAAACTTAAGAATATAAAGTATGCATTCTCCCACTCTAACGACGTGAACGAGACGTTGCAATTAATAATAATTTGCCGTCCAAAGAGGTCTTGACTGGAACTGAGGTCAGCTTCACTGTCATTGGCTAGGCATTTTGACCGCTCTACCTGTGCTCAAAGTTTCTTTTTTTTAAAAAAAAAAAAAAAAAAAAGTAATCGCATGCCTCATGCCTTTCAAGGTTTAACCCGCAATACTTGACACATTCTTTCGAAGAAATATACTATACCTACTTATTTAATCTGTGTGAGAAATCAAGGTGAGTGTATAAATATTTGCTTAATGTTATGTATCTTGAGTAATTAGTTTACCACTTTTAACAGTTTGGAGATTTTGAAGTGAAACTTCTTTAGGCGCGTTAGCGTCACGTAGTAGTTATAATATTTACAAAAAACATGTGACATTTTAATTTGCCACTCGTCGTTTAATAATTTAATATTCTAATTTTTATAAAATATTTCATAATTTTTCTTTTCTAGATTTAGAATTCAATAGCAAAATTTATTTAATAGTTTCTAATATTGACAAAAAACACGTGGCATTTTTATTTACAACTTCTGACACTTTTAATAATTCAATGACAATTAAATTCATTAAATTTCTAACATATCCTCCTTTTTCCATTCCTTTAAGTCTCGGAAATCCGAAGTTTTAGGTTTGTATAAATATAAACAAGACTTAAAAATTACTTTGCCAAAAAGTTTCACTTCTGACATGTGTGCTTTGTAGGCGTGTTCTTTATTTTTATTTTTATCTATAACATAAACAATACATATTTAAAAGGCAAGCATAAGTATGAATGATAAAGCTATGCATAATTTCTAAGGATAAATAAGTCAATGTTGTTATACATACTTGTATAATAAAATTTACTTTTTTCCGTATACCTGCTCATGTTATATTTGTAATAAAATTCAATATTATTTTATAGTATTTTCGGCATTATTCTCTATTGTGATATTATAAAAACAAAACTCGCACCACGAACATGCTATGGTCAGAAACTTTTACAGCAATGCTAGTAACAACCGTATAAAGTTTCATCAAAGTCACTTTAGGATTGCCTTTAGAACAAAAGTTCTTAAAATTATTTTAAATTAAAATTCAATCAATGTCTCATATATGTTCACTTCAACTTTAAATTTTCTTCTGATGCCAGCCATCTCACTTGCAATCTCATGTATATAACTTTATATATATGTATGTGTGTGACTGAATTTCTCCTAGCAACTCGACTGATTTAGAATTTTTTGTTGTTTCAAGCTAATTAAAGAATGATTCAGATTGACAATTTGATACAATAAATAAAAGATATCTCCATTTTCCCATGGGACATTCATAGGTGTTAATAAACATCGAAACAAATGTGTACATATTAGAAGACAAAATTAATTTTAATATTCAAGGAGTCTTATAAAGTTTTCGAAGCTATTTAAAAAAATTTAGAATGCATCATGTGTGAATATAAGTTTACCCATGCGAAGCTGAAGACGGTCTTCGACTTACATACACTATTCACAGTATTTGTTTTTAACAAAAAATACGAGTGAATTATAATTTTTTGACAATATTAACTAATGGTCGTAATCCTCCAAAGTTCATTGTGCTGAAACGCTACCAAAACTTGATTAACCAGTTCCACTGTCGTGATATCTAGACGTCTGACTAGCTTTATCTTATGCTCGAACACGATGTGATGTAAGAGCGAAGTTACAAACAGTCGGTCTTGACGATATTTTACAATTTATTTCTTTAGTATCGACGTGAATAATACCAGGTAAAATTCTAAGTATAGAATTTTACCTGGTTTTATCTTCATATTATATATTTTCAAGAAACCATTAGTTTTCTTTCATTCAATATGGTTCTTAATTTTGTTCTTAAATTTTTTTTCTTCAACAAATGTTATGGCCAATGGTGCAGGAATACTCTCAGTGCTATTGCTAAGTTTATGTTGTTTCATAAATGCGATTTATTTCGCTCTATAAATTGTCTTTTTCTTGCTGTTAACATAAGCTTCGATACAGGCTATGTCTCTTTTAAAGTCTATCCGTGGTTATTGTAGATATAATAAGGATGTAATATATGTGAGTACACAAAGACATACCTTTTAAACCGTATCCTATTTTACTTTAATTGGTTACAAGCTCAGAAACATTTGTTTATTACAAAGTTCTACTGTAATACTGCGGATTGTTATCAACTTTAAATCAGAAAGGAATAGTTTTCGATGTACATTTCATCCCCCGACACCCTTTAAATTGGTTTTCACGACACAAAATATCCATTCTCTAAAACTTCGTCTTCAATATAAAAACTTTTACATTCATAATATTAGTACAGATATTTGTTTTTGCAAAACACAGCAATTCTGGAAAATATTCTGTGCTTAAATATTTAATTTAATTAAATTTCTGTTAATTAGTCTGTGAAGTCGTAGAAACATTAAATTACTACTACCCATTAGAACAGCAATTAAATAAATGGCTTAATTAATAACGAACTACATTCAATACTGTGAACCGGAATTAGGATGTAAGCTGCTCGACGTCAGCCAGTGTCCATTCCAAACCGGTTGTGTTACTGTTTTATTGCACACAAACTATTCATTATAAAAACTGACTTTTATCCCTGTAAAATGTATCCTGTTTTCAAAATCGATCAAAGTTACTATTTGTACTATTGTATAATACTATCTCTGAAAGACTACGAAATACACAATACAAAAGACATCAAAAGGACATAAATATGAGCTATTTAATATAAAAAAGTCGAAATCAATTCCTATGCTTTCTAGCCCGAATTTCTAAAACTCGCTATATATATAATAATAACCATTTAAATAAGCATTCAATAGATAGATCTGTACAATTTAACAAAATAAATGTTTTTTTCATTAATGTCTTCAATGAAAAATATGTATGAAAATCAACTGTCATACACTACAAGTTACAAAAAAGTATATAATCTGGAGTGGATGGAATAAAAAAGTATTTTATTATCGATTGATAATTTTAACACGATATGTGTAGGGAGAGTGACCATATTAGGAATTTAATAAAAGTTTTTAATTTAAATATTATGGACAGATACTGTATAATGAAGCGCAGGTGACGTTTTGTTTTCGACATGATTCTTGTACATTAGGTATAGAAAAACATCAGAATATTTGTAATTTTTGTCCTTTATATTTCTATGAAAATATGCTTTGTTATGCGGTTGTAACTCTTAAATTGCTGCATCATTACCTCTTACAAACTTGACTTGAACGGCTAGTCATAATATTGCAAGATTGGAACCAGCATTTCAAAAAACAAACTTTTGCGTTGCAAAACGTCTGTTAAGAATTTAGGTTTCACATTATATACCTTTCTTAACGAGTTGTCTTGTCTTTTTTAAAAGTAAAAGGTCCTAAGAGTTTAATATTAACAGCCAAATTTCGACGGTTTGCCTGTAAGCATTGAGTTTACTATCTTTAAGAACTATTTGGCGATACGCAGGTATGTCTTTGTTTCTACGTGATTTGATTAAAAGCTCATTCTACAATGGCGGTTACGTGATCGATTATCATCTTATCGTCCAATTTGACTTCTAAAATGATGTATCTCTCACATATCATTATTTGATGTTGGCGCCTTAAGTCTTTTTTATAGCATAAAGGTTTGTCTGTAATCTCACCTGACAATAAATAATATAGTCTAGGTGGTAATTTCTCAACCTGACACTTTGATAGTAAAAATGGCTTTAGACGTACCATCTAATTTTGTTTAGTAGCTTCTGATAGGGTGCTAATCGAGCACGTTCAAAACCTCCAAAGTTTGGGTGTAAACGAATTAGAAAAAACAGTTACTTACAAGTAACTTTCGTAACGTTTACTAGTGAATTAAGATACAATATTTAAACATATGAAACCCTCGGGAAGCAGTTTTTTAACAATTTGTATCAAAAGTTGTTTAACAATAAAATGTGGTTTAAGGAATGGAATTTGAACGCCGTAAACTAATTTGTCCTGTAGTAAAATATATAAATAGGTATACTGTTAAAATATAACAGTCAAATACTCAAGAATCAGTCCAAAATCAAACGAAATGATACACAAGATAAATATCCATATACAGCTTTAGGATATGTGAATAGTCATTACCGTACAGTTACTTTTTTTACAGATATCTAAAATAACTTATAATGTTATTTTGAATGCTCCGAGGTACTTCTACTTTAATACTAAGAAACCGTCTTTGGGCTTTAGTGATTCATAATCAAATATTCACGTCTTGTCGGGTCCCATTTGCATGGTTTCTGTTTTACTTTGAATTCAATGTAGGTATTCTTTTTGAAACATTCAAAGCATTAAATGTTTTATTTTAATATTTATTCATACGATTTGAAGCAGAACCGTCCACGAATTAGTTACGCCAATTTTATAAGACGAATACTACATTTGCACCTATATTTACATTATCGTTTTAGCAACTTGATGACTTTGATGGTTTTGTTGTCGTTCCATGCTAGTACTTACAGAGTACCCGGGTCATTTTTATTTGTCTGAATTGATGAAGGTTTGGTCGTGGGTAGTTTCCTTTCCGTTCTAGATATATCGTCAAACAAAATATTTGCCTATTAGTACGATGCTGACTAATGCTGGTAGTAACTGCTTCATTGGTCTACTGGTTAGTCGAACAACGACTACACGACTGAGATCCTGGGTTCGAGTCCCAGGTCGGGCCAATTCGAAAATGGATATTGAGTTTTCTATTGAGATTTTGTCATTATGTGCCCGAAGTTGGGAAATTCTAGTAGCAACAATTCTCTCTGGTCGAGTCGGAACACCGTCAAATCGGACTACGAGAATGAAGGAATAGAGAGTGCACTTGTGTACCATGCCTGCCAAGCCGCAGTGGAGCAGCATGGGAGTCAATGCTCTAATATAAAACCCGCTCTCATCTGAGTGAGGAGGCCTGTGCCCAGCAGTGGGACGTTAATAGGCTGCTACTTACCTTACGATGCTGATTAGAAACTATTACTTACGGTTACGTGGCAAGGCTTTAAAATTTTAGATTATCTCATCAATTACCATCAAATTTAGAAATATCTATTATATCATTAGAGTTGTTTATAACGTCCCACATTTTTGTCATTCTATATGAGTGTTTAACAATTCGTTATTGCACGTTTTACCCATTTTTGCAAATATGACACTGTTGTTTAAAAACCATTATACGTCAAGGAAACGATGAAAGATTTTTGGTTTATGTTCCATGTAAAAAATCTACCAAATGAATAAAAGTTGTATATATTGATTAATTTTTGAAGGAGTAACATAGATGAAAGTTCACGAAAAGAAACTTTTGAACAATTATTAACATTCTAAATTACTGGTGCAAATCGCGCATTTCTGTGTCCTGTATATTTATTTATTTATTTTATATATTTATTTTTTTAAGTTATAATGTAGAGATGTATATTTATTTTAATAAGGTGTCAATATGTTACCAAGGTGCCATTTCATCATTTTGCATGAGTCGTCGATTTGCGTTAACCGACTTGCGGTTTTCCTTTCCAAAATACGAATCAGGGAATTAACATTTTACTTATTAAATGTCCTTTTTATGTCCTAGGGTTTACATAATTAATGACATCCTTTATTTTTTCTATTTCTTAATAATCCCCTTTTATCTTTATACTTTGGAGATCGTGGTCACGAAGAATTCGTGAGGTTAATCTCGAACTATCTAACGGTATCGATTTTATAATAACGATTAAATTACTGCTTACTATCATATCATGGTAAATTCACTGTAATGATATATATATCAAAATCTAATCAGGCGGTCAGGTATACGTTACAAAAATATTTTTATTTGTGTCTTTTTTTCTTATATTATTCTTTTCAATATATGTAACGTCACAACTTAGCCACAAACAAAAATGAGCAGCTTTGGCACCATATTAAAAAAAAAGCTGGATTTTATTCATAAATGCATTAAAAACAATTGTAATTATCAAATTGTTTTTGGTTTTATCTAAAGGTGACATGTAATCTTTAGATAAGTTGATTTTTTCTATTAAAATCCATCTAGTACTTAGTATTCTTTATATTTTGCCAATGTTAATAAATTTCTTATTTTGTTGTGTACTGCGCCGCCTACTGTATGCTCTCATAAAAGGAGTCTTTTCATATAATGAGTTTAAGAAATTCGGCGTTGAAATTGACTATATTTATATATTATTTGTTTCTGTAGAGCTTACATTAATTAAAAACCGAATGACTAGGTACTGTATTACAAACTCTCGAATGGGTAAAGATAAGTTAATATCATCGTCTTCTAGTAACTATCATTAGATATATACGTTGATAGCTTTGTTGACGTGGTCTAAGAGGCACGACCTCTCGAGCACTAAACGATATTATTAATCTACAATTTTCCTTGTTGCAGAAAGCTCGGTCTAGAACTTGTGCCCCGACGCGGCGCAGAAGCCGTTGACCCGGAGGATACGAGCCTAGTGGAATTATATAGGGTGCATGCGGAGAGTGCGGAACGTGCCGCAGCAGTAAGATTTATTGTTTTAAACATCAATTTTAAAGCCGGACGGTTTATGTAAACAAGATATAAGGATGCATCATAATCTAATCTAACATAAACCTCGTCGCAATGTTTGTTATCGGACTGCTCCGAAACGGCTTGACCGATTTTTACGAATCTTACGTTATGTTAAAGTTTTAATACCAGGTCGTACAAGTTCCCAATTTTTAATCGCCATGTGAAGTAACGCGATCTACTAGAAGCTATATAAAAATGTCGTGTCACGGTGTTCGTGATCGCACTTACCCGAATAGGTTGTTTATTATGACTTTTTATGTATATCTTCGGCGGTATACGAATAATTCGTATTATTAATTGCGATTTTAGTATTATTGTACTATTATTTAATATTATTAGTATCACACACATTTCAATCTGCATATTGTATAAGGTTAACTCATAATAACTTTTAACTTTTGAATGAATATATAAATAAGGATTTTTATAAATAATATGCTATAATGCTGCGTCAACTTAAAGCTAATTAAAAGTTCTTGCTGGACCTCGAAGTTCGAAGCTCTGTGGTATCACGGGTATCGAAAAGCGCCTCCAGCGCCGACTTTAAAGGGTAAAAAATAAAATCAAAAGTTCTTCATTAAAGTAGACTCTTTACTAATGCATTCAAAATTTTAATATCAATATTCAACTGGACACTATCAGTACAAAATATTGAATATAACTTTAAAGTCTAAAATTACATTATATTAAGTTAATAATCCACACTGTTCACGCCAGAAAACCTTGAATTATATAAATGCTACCAGATTTAGTCCATAAGGCTAATGCTTCGATGACCCTCTTATTTTCAACTCGATATGAATGCTGTGACTACCCCCTTTGGTAATTCAATATAGGGCAGATGCTAAACCTCTATGAAAGGCAACATATAATGGTGACCCATTCTATTAATAAATTTAAATGAGTTTACTTTTGGAGTATAACGAACTTTTAGTTCTGTTCCATGCCATGTACTACTCATACATACGTAGAGAGAGAGTTACAGAGAAAGAATACAATTTATTGTACACCACATATGATAAAGGAAATTAAACAATAAATAAATACAATAAGCTGAGGGTATAAAAAGGCAGTTCATCGCTAAGTAGCAATTTCTGCCAGGCAACCTTAGTGTTAGGAAGTTTCTATTTAAAAAATACATTATAGATACCAACATTTATATTGCTATATTAGAGACTAAATGTTATAGTGTAAGTACTCGCTTTGCTAGCAGAAGTCCTGAACTCTATACCGGGTAGGTTACGTTTTTAAAATTTGTCTAGTTCTGGACTGATGGAAGGTTTCGCCCATTGGTAGTTACCACCATACCAATAATAGGTGACCCTAAGTAAGTATGCGAACTAGAAACCATTAAGCGGCAAATTACCTTAAACTGTATCAATAGCGAGTATCATCCGCTACATATTAAAAAAGATATGTTCATACTTAAGTGTATTTTATAAACAATTGAAAATTTGAATAAGGCAATATATTTATGAAAAGTGCGAATTATAAATGCATTGTATTACTCAATATCTAACACAATAAAAGCACCTAATAAGGTAAAACGATCGCTCACTCGACTCCACTTGTCCTTTTTATAAGAGCAACGATTTGATTGGCAATATCCTTTTACATTGATGTAGCATATCTCACTTAGTTGTTTGGTGTCATTACGCCTTTTGTGGTGCTTTTATATAATTCATGCTCTAAGGAGGTCACATTTCAAAATGCCAGTCGCTGTATTTGTGACGTGCAGTATATTTAGTAAGCTTTATATTTTTAATCAATAAGTATAAATAACTATTGGCTGGAATTCGAAATTGTTATGGTGTCCAATTGTACCAATTGGTGTATATTGAACCTGGCACTATCAATGTCTTGATATCTATCTATAAATATATAAAAATTCTCTGTAATTGTGTTTTACCGAGATGAACTCTGAAACTACTTAACAAATGTTCATAAATTTTTCATTTTCCTTTTATTAAAAACAACATTGCTCATTTTTTACATAAGCATCAAACACATGGCGCTGCACTTTAAATGTATGCAAATTGTTTTTTTTTTTAATATTTTATATCATTTAGGTATATTAAACTTCATTTTTAGTCGAAAACATACTTGATTTATTTATAAGTATGCTCTATAATCTAATCGAAACACAAAATGTCTGATTTTGCTTGAATAGCTACAAACCATTTTGAAGTTTTTCATTTTCGTGATTTCCGTAATTCGCGTAATGATAAAACAACGTATTTCCTGCTTTATATCGCGTATTTTGTTGAAATGTTACACTTAAACTAAATAAAATATATGAGCCATGTGGAAAGGCACCGCTAAGCTTGCTTTAAATTACTTGCGTCTATTGTTATTTGGAATTCATCATTGTATTGGGTCTTTACTCTAAAACCGTCACTCATGTGAGGGAAGAGGCATGTGCCCAGCTGTGGGGGCGTTAATAGGCTTACCTTAACCTTTTAAATATTATATCATTGATGTCAATGCTTCAATTTTGTTCTTTCAGTGGCGTGGTACGTTACGCCGTGCATGTGGCTCCGGAAGCAGCTTCAATTCCGGGACACTTACAAACAACTCAAATATCGCTGCAACACCAGTTCAGTCACACTATCTCATGTGCAGTATGCGAGACTTTGGCCACACAGCAGGGGGAGATGAAGCTGAACTACTCTTATGGCTCCACGACGCTAGAAGAGCACAACCATTGTCTGAGAGGTTTAGGGTTCGGATCGCCAGAGATGGCTTCTCCAACTACGTGGATAGGCTTCATGCCAATAGTACACTTTTTGCGGTATGTATATAAATTGAAAGACAACTATTATGACCAATTCGCTGCAATAATGGGGCGAGTACTCGTTTATCAAAGGTGTCTGGGTCGAATGCGGCTTGGCAAATTTAGGAAATTGTATTTTCGAACTTGTTTATGTTTGACCTGTTGGGAGACTTCAGTTGTAGCCATCCTAAAAGCAAATATGTACAACTATCTAAATACATGCTTCCATGCTGTGAAGACATTGTGAACCTTTCCTGTCCTAAGTGGCAAAAAATTAAGAACGAGATCAGAACGGGGGTATCAAATGATCCCAATTCATTAGTATGGAAACATGAAACAGAGTCGTTGGAACTTCACGTGCATAACACTGCGCTTCCGTGAGGCGACTATGGGACATAACTTATAAGCGGCCGTACAAATCGTCGAAAACGAAACAGGTGTCGTACATTTGTCTCGCTCTTTCCTTACGGCAGTAACGCGTTTTTTTGAGTAAGAAAAATAACATGTCACTAGCAGACTAAAAAGTGCTGATAATAGGAATGTACATGTTGCGTATCAACTAATTGGATTTATTTTTAGCAAAAACAATATAATTAGAAAAGGCTTATGATCGAGTGGTGAGGAATGAGTTGTGGTCAACATTATCTACGTATGGGGTGAGCGGTTGTCTGATTCAAACATTGAAGTCTCTTTATGAGGGTTCTAGTACTTGTGTCAGAATAAACGGAGCGTATACGGAGTGGTTTCCTGTCGAAAGAGGTGTTCGACAGGGATGTGTTGCGTCACCATGGCTGTTCAACCTATTCATGGATAAATGTTTGACAGATTTAAAAGAAAGTATGTATGGGTTAAGAATGAATGAATTACTCATCAAATGTTTACTCTACGCTGATGATCAAGTAATACTTGCGTCATCCGCTAACGAGCTTCAGGAGATGCTAAATATTATGAATGAAGCTTTGAAAGGGAAAGGAATGAAAGTGAATGTAAACAAAACGAAAGTTATGCTTTTTGAACGAGATGAATCTATGATGAATGGCAATATTTTGATAGATGGGGAACAAGTGGAAGAGGTGAAAGCATTTGTATACTTGGGATCTAAATTTACAAAAGATGGAACATGTGAAAGTGATATTGCAAGCATAGTAAAAGCAGGGAATATGGTAAATGGTGATCTGCACGCCTTTATGAATAGCCAGATGGTGTCTCAAAGGGCTAGACAGGCTGTGCATGCTGCAGTGTTGGTGCCAACACTTATGTATGATAGTGAAAGTTGGGTATGGCAGAAGAATCACAAAAGTAAAATAAATGCGGTAGAGATGAAAGCGTTGAGAAGCATAAGTGGATTAAAACTGAGTGACAGAGTAAGAAATATTGTGATAAGATATGTGGTATAAAAGAAGACGTACTGACTAAAATTGAGAAAGGTATGCTTAGATGGTTTTGGCATGTAGAGAGAATGAATGAAACGTGACTGACAAAAAGGATTTATGAGTCAAGAGTGAATGCGAAAGTTGGAAGGGGAAGTCCAGGGCGAACGTTCCTGGACCAAATCCAGGACATTTTAAATAACGGCAAGGTCAAGAGTACTCTAACCCGACGAACTTGAAAGGTTTAATGAGAATTAAAGAAGCGAAGGCGATATGCAAGGATCGTGTCAAGTGGAAGGATGTTGTCTCTGCCTACCTCTATGGTAATGAGGCGTGATGCTATGTATGTATGTATATATGTAAAAACAATATTTTTTAACGATTTCCCCTTTCGACAATAAAAAATCGGGAAAAGTTTCTTTGTAATGTTTTAATATAAAAAAGATATGAGGAAAGTGACGTCTCTCGAATTCAAGTTATTAAAAATAAAACTTATACATAGGCGATTTCAACCTGAGCTGTGAGCTCTACCATCTTATACTGTGTCATTCATTATTCATCATCATTCAGAAACATTATATTGAGGCATTGTAACATATTTTACGAAGAATTTGCTAGTGTTTTGTGTCCAAGTAATTACAATATATCTCTTGTGTAAATTTTAGGAGTAAATAAAGCTAAGCAAACATTAGTTTTCATTCTAAGCAAATATTTTCATTTTGTATCTTAATTTAAGTTTATTTAATGTTGTATCTAAACATCATAGTTTTGTATCTATTACATAATTTATATTACGATCCTTTGTTTGCGAATAATAAAATATATATTTTATGAATGCAAATAAAGTATTCAGTATAGGTACTATTTGGATGTCATTTGTTGTGGTGAACGACGGAACGTTGCTTACAACACAATAATTGCTTACAGTTTGCTGAGGTTATATTTTCAGTTACCTGTTTTGATGCCACCATAGTGTTATTACGAAAATCATCACAGATGCTAACTATTGTTATATTACAAAGTTAAATTTCTAACTATTAGGAGACCTTTAATAATGTATTTTGCAAATAATAAATGATTTAAGATTGAGATTATTAAGATATTGTCTATACAAATGTAGGAAGCAAACAGCTTAATTATTACACATTGATCGAAAGAATTTCAGTCAAATTTTAGCTATCAGGTAACTTCTAATATAAAGCATTGCAGATAATATATCAATTTGACAAATTGAGATGAACTATTCCTTTACCTATGTAAACAATTTATGAGACAAGAAGTTTATGAGACTATATTGTAGTATCAGACAAATGTCTAAATATCAATGATAATGTACGTTTGAAATTGTATTGCTTTTAAATTTGTTTGTGGCTTACACAATTTACAAAACTAGGTAATGGTGTTACTCCAGTCCTATACTTTACAAGGTATATATAATATCTAATGATATATTTGACATTCACCGCTTATATAATTAATGGTGGATCAATAATTTAAAATATTCTTTAATATTATATAAATAATACAGTTACTCGCCACTGTATGATAGGTTTTGCGTGATTCCAATGTCTACCCTATCTTGTGATAAATATTTGAAGAGGCGTTATTTTAACAATGACAATTTAAATTTGTTTAATTTTACAGGATCTTTCAAGTACGGATCTCTCTCGTGAGTTATGGCTAGTCGCATGGGTTATACGAGTGGGTAGGTGGGCAGGTGCAGGGGGAAGCGGGACGGGGGAAAGACGAGGCCCCGTGGCCAGAAGGCCTCTCGGTGCTGGAGTATTGCCCCTTGCTGAGTTCCTAAGACAACCCGAACCTCACACTATTGAAAAAGAATATACGTTCAAAGTAAGCAACTTAATATTATTAATGCAGTCATATTGAATAGCTCCTCCTCCTCCTTTAATTACAAATGATTAAAAAATAAATCGATTCCACCTGTTACTAATTAAACAAGTTCTATTTTATTACAGGTGTATCAATGTGAAGAGAAGGATTTCCACCAATTACACGACATGTTGATAAGAAAACAAACGAATAAGTGCAATATTTTACCTGGTCAACCCAATTACGGTAATTTTAGCAATAACAAATTGTACCTACACAAATATTACAAACTACAGAAAACAGTTATACATTTCCTAAACTGCTGACAAATAAATATATTTTCTTATACCGTTTGTAAACTGATTTAAAAAAGAAATTAAAAATAAAGACAAATCCTACTTTAGTAAAAGATTTTAATTGACTTTTTGAATAATATTTAACTGTATTTCTTTCTATTCGTCTATAACGCATGTACATATAAAATTTCATTTATAGATCCGTATAAAAACGGAATAAAGGTATCTTTGATTTAGTTATATTGGCGTTGTCTCAATATGAAATGAATCAAATGTTTGTTCATAGGTATAGTAGTAGCTATGAGGCTTTTAACAAATGCTGGCAGCATCTCAGAAGCTGTAGCATCAGGAGCCACTGTAACAGCAAAACGGGGTTTCCCCGACGTCATAATGCCTGGTGATGTCCGCAATGACC
The DNA here is from genome assembly GCA_015832385.1 of Elymnias hypermnestra. NCBI lineage: Eukaryota > Metazoa > Arthropoda > Insecta > Lepidoptera > Nymphalidae > Elymnias > Elymnias hypermnestra. The sequence goes on along the minus strand of JACTOM010000045.1, from coordinate 5,220,196 downwards.
TCTATTTAACCTTGGAAAGGGCAGAGTTTGAAAGAGGCGGTAAGAGTACAGCGAAGAACGTATTGGCAACAGTCAGCGTCTATGACAGTACCGGACAAGTTATTCAAGTAAGGTATTTTTGTGACCGCTTAACGTTTAGCTGTAATCTGACGTGATAGTGTGGTGGCACAGTCTACGATAGGAACGCACTACCCTGGTTGGAAGTCATTTACCCCTTACACATATCATCGGTTTCTACATATCATCGCGTCTGAAACCAAATTTTTCGATTTGCGGCACGTCTTTGCTGGTAACTATCCACGACTAAAGCTTCCACCGCCAGTGAGGACTTAGACTAATTAGAAAATATAATTTCCTAAATTTGCTCTACCGGGAATCAAACGCAGGACTTCTGCTAGCCAATGAGAACTCGCCGCATTGCCCTAGTAAGGCCACCAGGATTACTTACGGGCGAATAACGACGAATTAAATACGATTAAGCAAGGTTTTTAGCTACTTATCTGTCCAGTAGGTCATCAACGTTTAATTTTAAGTTAAATTTAGCTGTATTTGAATAATAGTACTTAGTCTTAATAATAATTAAAAATGTTAGTGTGAGACTGCGTCCTTTCCGTGGCGTCACCTTGGTTAAGGTATTTGCTGAAAATCAGCGCTGTATGTTTCAACGTTTGCTTGGACCATACAGTAGAATGCTGAGCTTGTACCTTTTTCAGGGTTGTGCCAGGCATGCATGGCACCAGAAAATGGTGCTCTATGAGCTAATGTAATGTTTGGCACAATTGTGAAATAAACGTTTTTTCTTTCTTTCTTCTTCTTCTTTCTTGGCCTAATAACTTTATGATAATTGTTACCAATAATACCTTTAGTGCAAATAATACTAAATAATTATATTTTTTCCTATTTCAGGAATGTGTCTGGGGGGCTAGTGGAGTTGGTTCCACGTCGTATGAATCATTAGTTCTATATCATAATAACAGCCCTGCTTGGGGTGAACAATTGCGTCTCACTGTACCTTTGGAGACGTTTACACACGCACACGTTCGGATTGAGTTTCGACATTGCTCTAGTGAGTACATGCTACTATATATAAAAAGTATGTGCGTACAAAGTACACCTGTCAGAAGTGAAAACTCTTTGGCAAACATATTTAAGTGTTGTTTATATTTATACATAATAATTTAAAAATTCAGATTTCCAAAATTTAGAGGGAAGGAAAAAGGAATTAATAGAAAAAAATTATTGAAATCTTAAATTACGAAATGAAAATAAAAATGCCACGTGTTCTTATCATTATTAGAAATTATTAATTAAATTTACTTTCATAATAAAACTATTTTGAAGAGAATTTATGAAATATTATTAATTTATATTTTGTAAAAAATAGTATTTCAATATAAATAATTGAGTGACGAGTGGCAAATTAATATGCCACATGTTATTTGTAAATATTAAAACTACCTAACCTTCAAACGAATTAGCATATAAAACGCTGCACATCTTCGTGACGGTAATCACGCGATTCATCCCTCACTTTCACCTTCATGAACCTAAAGAAGTTTCACTTCAAAAATATTAATAGATCAGATATTGCTTTCTACCTGATCTATCTGACAGTCGATACAAAATTTGTGAATGGTCGAAATGTTGCTGTGTTATCCGCGAAATTAGCGATCGCTTGGGGAAAATGGTAAAAGGTCACTTACATTTAGCTAAATTTCGAGCCAATTTCGAATAGTTTTGAATATCACAAATTAATTTTTGTAATAATACTGGGTCTGTACTGGTGTGATAACGGTACTATTAAATGTGTTGTGTTGTAAAAGTGTGCAATAATGTGTTTGTTTATCTTTAATCTTAAACAATGTATAACTTTGTTACTTGTCATAAGCTCAGCTTTTGTAACATTTTTATAAATATTTCTGTCTCTTTTTTCTATTGTTTTAGCACGAGACAAGAACGAACGTAAACTCTTCGGGTTTTCATTCGCTCGTCTAATGGAGGCCAGTGGCGCCACATTACGTGATGGCGCCCACGATTTATATGTCTATAAATGTGATGATCCTTCTAAGTAAGTCCCATATTTTACACATTTAGCATGCCTTTTAATATATTATTGATATAGTTAGGCCTACGATCATATTTCAATGATGATGGAAGAGTAAATTTTGAGATCTGTGTCGCCTTTTCGTAATAAAATTATTGTAATTATTTCACAGTAATTAAAAAGTTACTTTGAATAAAGAAATCATTTTTGATCAAAGCGTCAAAAGCACGCCGATAGTACCCGAACTAACCCGAGTGATTGTGACGTAATTATGAAAATTTCATCAGTACGCCGCAGTTACAGTGTATTGAATTTTATTAATGAAATCATTTGATTTTGTTGTAATTATATTAGATACATATATCCTTGACTCTTAACAACAATTCACGTGTCCATCTATTGGGCAACCACGACAAGAAGGCTGTACTTTGTTATTTTCTGAAAATCAAGGTATTAATGGATTTCCTTTGGTTTCAGATTATTGCCAGCCAGTTACCTATCTCTCCCCTCTTGTGCCAACGACTCAATTCGAACTTCGGCCACAAACGGTATGCTGGCGGCATTCCAAAGAAGCACCAAAGAAAATTGTATTATTAGTACTGTACTATGTTCAACTAAATTAACGCAAAACGGTAAGATGTGTTAAATTTAATGTTTTTTTCTGTTTTGTGGTAATGACTTAAATCGTTTTCGTTACTTGTGATCACGAACACTATAGCGTTCGAAAATATAAAGTATTATATATAATAGAGTTTAATTTCACACCCACTTTTCGTGGAAATGAAACAAAGTAAAATAATGAATGGACAATGAAATCATTTTATATTTGACAATTCAGCGATGACATGAAATTTCATCAATATTGTTCTAATAACTTAGTCAGTTATAAAGTCCAATACATCGCAGCCACTTCCGATAATAGCATGATAGCAACTAAGATCTTGTTGCTCCTAATACTCGATTTTAGAACCAAATACTGGTCAAAACTTGGCGTCGTTCTTTGCCCTGTCTTTACGTAATTTTAACTTATGGATTTGTATGTATATATCAATAAAATGAAAACCCTCTAGTAATGATAAAAACATATAAGGTACAATAATTTGAATACATTACAATAAAAATAATTTGATATATGTTTTTTTGTTAATACAACAAAATTAGTGTTTTTAAACATGTATGTGTCTGTTAGTGCGTGCGTGCATGTGACTGAATAATAATTCGGTTTTTAAAATATTCTTTTTATTTTTATCTTTATGTAGTATTATATAAATCAATGAAATTGTAATATTTTTTACAGAGGATTTATTAGCACTTTTACAATGGCGAGCTCGTCCGGAAAAGGTGCAAGAGACTTTACTACGTGTACTGAGATTAGGAGACGGACTGAGTTGCGAGGAACTGATCAAGTTTCTTCGCGACGTATTAGATGCACTGTTTGCTTTATTTTCTACTGAAGATGGGAACAGGTATAATACAAAATTGATTCTATGTATACATTATTGCCTATAATTTATATAACATACCCTACAATAAGGATAGTGGCGGAGCAAACGTGATCGCAACACTATAGCGATTTCTCACATACAATCTTCAATAGGCGCAGACAGTAGACAGGAGTATGAGGTGCAATTAAGTCCTGTCAGAACTGTTAACTATTAAATGACTAAAAAAATTAGTATGTCAACCGAAAGTTTACAGGTTTATTTACTCTTTCATAAATTTGGTTATTATATAAGCTGTAAAGCGTATAACACATGGTATGATACTGTGTGGAATCGTTTAGAAAATAGATATCTTTTAATACTATTACATTAACATTACTATATTTTAAAAAAACAAAATTCCTATTATACTACCATAAACACTCAAACACACAACCGCATCATTCAAACATACCACTATAATACATACACTCAGACGCTGGACACGCATTTTTTTTACTTAATTTTAATTTAATTAAAACCACAAACTGTATGTGATGTTATATTGTAAATTGTAAGTTTCTTTTAATAAATAATAAATGCTTTTCCCATTAATTCGATTAATTCATACTCACAGCGCAGGACCAACTCTTAGCTAATCTTTTAACAAGAAAGGAATTGAGTGTTTTTTTTTTAGTTTCAATGTTCATATTTATTCTTTACAGTACGCCACACTCTGGTACAGTTTTTCTTGTCCTGGTGTCAATATGCAGTTTGTTGGACGAAACACGTTTCCAACACTTTCGTCCGGTTCTGGATGTTTATATCGAAGAACATTTTTCCGCAGCACTCGTTTACAAGTGAGTGTTGAAATTGTTGTATAAATTCTGCTTAATCTTAAGAAAATATTTCAAAAGATATAAGGGTCTTATATTTCATAGAAAAATAATAGGTCACCTAATTGTATACTTTAAAAATTTTAAGTATTAAAAATATTAGAAAGTTTAAAAAGATTCATTTGCATGGTAATTTCTTAAAGCTACACTATATTTTTTATACTACACGTACAGTTGAATTCAACCGTCCGTCAAGGTAAATATCATACTTGAAATGTGAGAAATGATAATTTTACAATTTAAGAAGTTTTTTTTCTTATAATAACACAAGAACACAATCAAATGTTTTGTGTTTTTTTTTTTTTTGTAGAGGGTTATTATCTTCGGTCCAGCATTGTGCAGAATGGGCAGCAGGTGCTGAAGGCCAGGAACCTATAAGGAAATGCCTTCGGTCTTTAGGTGCGGTGTTCCGTTTAGCTGTTCGTTCACGATGCCTTTTCGCAAGGGCCACCGGTGGACAGTATGAGGACAGCTTCCGCAGAGACGTAAGAGCAGCTTTACATGCTCTGAAAGCTTTGGCTCAACATCCCCATAGAGAACATCTTGCACCTGCCCAAGTAAGTTTCCGTGTAATTTCTATAAAATATATGTCGGAGGGCAGATGTCTGTGGAACGCTGGCGCCATCTATCGGCGTGGACAGAGTCAATGGTGGCAGTCCGGCGGGAGTCACTCGACAGTTGTCGAGTAGTGATCGACCGGAGTAGTCTACTGTTGGAACTGTCGCGTTCCTAGCTGTTAGTGTTAATGAGTTTGTTTAAATTAATATCGGGAACATTAAGTGATTGAACATTATAATATTAAAGAGTTAATTAATAAAGTGTTTGATTGCACCAACATTACCCACGAACGCCCACAGAATAAGAAATTAAATAATGGATCCAATTAATAACGATGTTGGCGGAGAACCCTACGACCTTGTGCTTTATGCTTCTCCGTTCTCTCTTATTCTCCAACATATATATAACTTGATTTAGTTAACTATTAATTCAATTCCTAGTATTAGTTAATTTTTTCCTTAGAAAAAATAAATTTTATCGAAGTGAAACTTCTTTAGTCTCGAAGATGTGCAGCGTTTTATATGCTAATTTGTTTGAAGGTTAAATAGTATTAATATTTACAAATATTATGTGGCCTTTTAAATTTTCCACTCCTCATTTATTAATTTAATATACTATTTTTCATAAAATAGAAATATTTAATTAATACTCTTTTCTAAATTTTAAATTCAACAACGAAATTAAATTAATAATTTCTAATATTGACAAAAACACGTGACTATTACATTTACAATTCGACATTTGAGATTTCAATTAGTTATTTATATTAATTTTCGACCCTTATTATTTTCATGACAATTAAATTCATTAAATTCCTAACATATCTTCCTTTTTCCCTCCATTTAATTATCGGAAATCTAAAGTTTTATATTTGTATAAATATAAACAAGACTTAATAATTAGTTTAACTGTGAAGTGTCACTGTGATTGTGTACTTTGTACGCACGGACTTTTTAAAAAGTGTTTCTAATCGTCTCTTTCTAATTAGCTACTTGTTTATGCATCCTCTCGAGTTTAAATTCATTTTGTAAACCTATATTTAGGGACACTTGATATTAATAGGGTTTTTAAAATATTAATTTTAATTTATTATTAATCGTATTTTCCTTATATATATTAAAGTATCACGTTAAATATTTATAGGTTTCGTTGTAAGTAATCAGTTTAGGAAGTTAGTGAGAGACGACGTAGAAATCGAGTTCGTTTTTTATAATTTAAACTTTTGTAAATTAAACTTTTTATAGGTTGCCTTAATGACTTCATGGGCCAGTGTTGCCAAGGAAGTGGCTTCAGCCTTAGGGCCAGTGGAAGCCGGTAGGATAACAGCTGCTATGTTGGACGCCCCTACATCTAACGCTCCTCCAACTTTAGCTAAGGCTAGGTTACAAGCAGCACAAGATATTCTAAAGGGACCTCTCGGTCAAGACCCCGGTAAGTTTTTAGAGAATAAATCCTACTAATATTATAAATGTCAAAGTTTGTATGTTTGAGACTCAAGCACGTACCTTTAAATATTTGACTGAAATTTGGCTTTCACATAGCTTGTGACTTGGATTAAGACAAAATACTTTTATCTACGTGAATACTCGGACTTAAACTCTTCTCATTTAAGTGGGCGGTGTAGCTACTAGTACTAACAGATAGTTTACGGATCTATATCGCATAATTGTTTGAGTATTTTGGTATCACATTGTGTATCATATCTATTGCTCACACAAGAACGTAGGCAAATAAATATCTTGTTGCAATTATTATCTTTAATAAAATATTTTTCATTGACCATATTAATTTCACATACTATGTAATATAATTTTTTCTATGTAATAAATTTAAGAAATCGTATTAGGTGGCGAAGAAGTTAGGATTTTCATGCTTGTCTTCTGTTATAGAAGCCCGAAACATTGTTTTAACAACTGCATGTCATCATTTGCGGGTACATCTCGTGAGAAGAGACGAACTGTCACAATGCGCTGACATGATCGGAGAATTGGTGACGTTATTATGGAAGAAAGAAGATCCAGATCAGCCAGTGGATGATGATGAACTGGACCCAGATGTTGATGTGCTCTGTCTTAATACTTTGGATGTATTAGTTGAAATTGTTTTGCATCTGATTGGAGGGAATTCCCCTGTACTGGTGAGTCATGTTATTTTTAACTATAATAAAAAAAATTAAGGCGGTCATTTTTTATTTATGTTTATTTTGCAAATATATGTATTGTATGTGTAAAGTTGATTAAGAGCATTTTTTATAATTGTTATTTCGATGATTTTCGTAGGGTTAAAAGGAAACACAGGTTAACAATTCAAGGTGTAATCCCGACTGACACTTGCCGCGGGTGCAACCGCGATCGCGCAACTTATATCTTAACTTACCTACATTACATCCCTCCACCAATATTTTAACATTCTAAATCTAATTATAACTACTGTTTTTTTCGTGGTCTATGTAACCGGGAACGCAATAACGGGCCCTCCCTTGGAGGAGATGTCACTGGAACGGCGGGTACACAGTGTTCCTCATGTAATGCAATGTCAGGACGGTTATCGTCAGCGTGGCTGGTACTTGCGTCCACGGGACTTCGAGAGGGCTGATGCTGATGTCCCGAAAGGCCCACATCTTTACTTAAAACTACTGGCATACCGACAAATTCCCCCCCAACACGCTGGTGTCTCCGATCCTGAGTACACGACATTTCCTTCCCCTCTTCACATTTATATATTTGGTCTTTGTGTCGTCTCAACTGAATGTCAGATTCATTGAGAGTTATCAGATACATCGTCCTTCCAATCTGCTTTGTAACAGTCCCCTTTGCCCAAAAACTACTATTATTACTATATGCTTTTACTATTACCGAGTCACCAACCCTAAAATTTATATTTCTTTTCCCACCATAGTTTTTAATTTGTGAACACTGATTTTTTTTTACTGTCTTTGTCAAAGTATGGTCCAAAGGCGATGATGGTTTCATGTTAGGATGTAAAAGGTCTAGTCTACACCGCATGCTTCTACCAAATAAAACCTCAGCTGGTGAACGATTTGTAGTGGAATGTATGGAATTTCGATAATTAAATAAAAACTCCTGTAACTTAATATTAATGTCATTTTTGTGCGTTCCTGATAAAATTATAGCCTTTAATGCTTTTTTGATAATTTTTACAACACTTTCAGCTTGACCATTACTAGCGGGATGATATGTGGGAGTGGTTAAATGGACAATACCGTTATTGGCACAAAAACTTTTAAACTCGCTTGATGTAAAAGATGTTCCGTTATCACTACAAATAGTTTTAAATATTCCAAACCTTGACATTGTTTCGCATAATTTTTCTATTACAACTCTAGAGGTGTATCTATTACTCACGTCAAATGCCTCCACCCATTTTGAGTAAGCATCAACGATAACTAAGTAGACCATATTATTAAATGGCCCTAAGAAATCCAAGTGAACTCGCGACCATGGCTCCGATGGATACGGCCAAGGAGTGAGCGGGGCGCGGTGAGGGGCGGGCCGCAGTTGCGTGCAAACGTCACAGGTGTTTACCGCTCTTTCTAAATCGCGTGACATTCCTGGCCACCAAAACCGTGAGCGCGCAGAATTTTTCATCTTAGCTATACCTAAGTGCCCTGTATGAAGCTCTCTAATAACTCTTTCCTGCATTTTGTGAGGTATTACCAGCTTACTGCCTCTCATTATACATCCATTTTCGAAGGATAGTTCATATCGACAATTAAAATACGGTCGGAAATCCTTAACGCTATTTTTAATTGGCCATCCATTTGAAATACAACATATAACCTGAGATAAAATTTTATCACTAGTAGTGGCGCGTTGAACGTCGGGAAACATGGCCGGAATCGAATCGGCACCCCAAAGAAAATTTATATATGAGCTACTGTCGAGTACGCGCGATTCTATTTTACCCACAAGACGTTGTGTATTATCCGTTAAGATCTCGCGCGGCGTCGATTTATCTACCACGACTGAACGGCTTAAGTAGTCGGCCGAGTTATTGGCGCTGCTAATAAATTCAATGCAATAATTATAAGCTGATAAAAATATTGCATACCTCTGCAATCTGTTTGCTGTTATTTCCGGTATACCTCTACCGGGCTTGAATATTGACAGCAGCGGTTTATGATCCGTTCGCAGAATAAACGGGTTTGATCTACCATATAAGTATTGGTGAAACCTACGAATACCGAATATAATTGCAGTAGCCTCCTTTTGGATTTGACTATATTGTTTTTCAGCTGAGTTTAAAGACCTAGACACGAATGATACGGGGCGTTCCACACCATCTTCTTCTATCTGAGATAAAACCGCCCCTAACCCATAGGGCGAAGCGTCTACCGTAAGTATTATTTTGGCCTCGGGATTAAAGTGCGCTAACGTATTGTCAGAAGCCAACTGTCTTTTTATAAATTCAAAAGCCTCTGAATGCTCGCGTCCCCAATTCCATGCAATATTTTTTTTTAATAAGTTATGCAGTGGACATAAAATACTAGACGCATTTTTAATAAACCCCCTATAGTAATTTACCATTCCTAAAAATGATTTAAGCTCGGTAACATTACTGGGAGTCTCAGCATTCAATATACCCTTTACTTTTTCTGGCGATTTATGAAGGCCATCCTTATCAATTATATACCCTAAATACGAAATTGATTCCTGAAAAAAATGGCATTTATCTTTCTGCAATACCAGCCCCGCTCGTTCTAATCTATTGAAAACCTCGCGCAGCCGACTTAGATGTTCTTGTTCCGTTTTTCCAGTTATTAATATATCATCAAGAAATTGAAGTACACCTTCTATACCCGCCAAAATAATTTCTAAGGTTCGTTGAAAAACTGCTGGTGCGCATGACAACCCGAAAACCAACCTAGTGTATTTAAATAACCCTTTATGAGTATTTATACACGTTAACATTTGTGAATCTTTGTCTAACTTTAGTTGATTGTACGCTGCGGATAAATCCAACTTAGTAAATTTTAAACCTCCATGTAATTTTGAAAATAGTTCCTCAATTCGTGGAAGTGGATATTTTTCTACTAAAAGCTGCTTATTAAGCGTTACAGAATAATCAGCACATAATCGTATTTCACCGTTATTTTTCAACACCGGAACAATAGGGCTGGCATATTCCGAAAAAGTAACAGGTTCTATTATTCCTAATGACATTAATCTACTTAATTCATTTTCTACCCTATTACGTAACGCTAACGGCACAGTGCGCGCTTTAAAAAACAACGGTTTTGAGTCCGGTTTTAAATTTAAAGAAACTTCAACATTTTTACAACAGCCTAACCGGTCTGCAAATAACTTAGGATATTTTGCTAACAATTTATTAATATTTGGCGTCTCCCTGCATGAATTAATGGAACATATTTGTAAATTGAATTTATAAATAAAATCTCGGCCTAATAACGGGGGGCCGCCACCCTTAATGACATAAACATTTATAATTTCCGTTTTGTCCCGATATGTAAAACGTAATGGCAAAACTCCTATAGCTTTTATACTAGTACCATTGTAACTTTGTAACATCATCTCGGTTTAAAGTAAGGTATGACTGTAAAAATGTTGAAAATAAGTTACATCAGAAATGGCCGTTACAGCTGACCCGGTATCCACTTCGAAACATAATGAAACATTATTATCCACTACAATCGTCTCCCGCATCGGTTCACCGCGATAACTACGGAGATTAAAAATAACTTACCATCATCGCCCTTACTTTCCTTCGTCGTATGATACTCTAAAAAGTGTTGGTTCGCACACACTGTTCGCTTTGACATACACAACCGTTTTAAAAGACCTTTAACGCCACATATCCTACAAATATTTGAATTAAACCGACGTACATCACCATTGTGGTCGCGGTATCCACACACAACACATTTATTTAGATCAAACGCACCACTTTCCCTATTTTTATGTTTTGTTTGTGAAGAATTCTGCCGCGCACTCATTGTGTATATATCGAAAGCCGACGCGAGGTCGGGCCGCAGCGCCGCCACCGCTCCCGCGCCGCTCGCCTGGCGCGCGCCCTCTCTGGCGCAACGCACGCTCTCCGCCAACTGAACCGCCTTCTCCAATGTGAGGTCTTCTAACGTTTCACAAAAAAGACGATCGCGTTCAGAGCTTGTCACCATTCCCAGAACGAAACGGTCTCGCAGCATGTCGTTGAGCATTGACACTGGAAACCCGCAGTCCATCGCCAGTCCTCGTACTCTAGCAGCCCAGCCGCTTATGGATTCGTTGCTGCCTTGCGTGGCCCCGTGAAATTTGTGTCGCTCTGCATATCCGCACTTTTTCGTCTTAAAATGGCCGTCGAGTAGGGATACGATCTGAACGTATGGAAGTGTACCTACATCGTTAGGGAGTGCTAAATCCCTAACCAATCGATATGTTGACTCTGCTAAACTACTCAAAAGAATTGCACGCCGTTTAGCTCCGGATTTGTCGAAGTCATCGTCGATTTCATTCGCCAAAAACCACTGCGTCAATCGTCCTTTGTACAACTCCCATTCTTGTGTTTCATGGTCGAAAACATTTAATAACCCAATGGACACTTTTGCCATTATCACACACGTAAGTTGAACTCGTCGCCAATTGTTATTTCGATGATTTTCGTAGGGTTAAAAGGAAACACAGGTTAACAATTCAAGGTGTAATCCCGACTGACACTTGCCGCGGCTGCAACCGCGATCGCGCAACTTATATCTTAACTTACCTACATTACAATAATACAAGACAAAAACACCATTGTACAAAGTGAGATGTAACATATAAAATCAACACGCTTCAAGTGACTTACAGGCAACCATATTTATTTATCTATTAGTAATATTTTTATTTTATTTTATTTTAGATGATTGGTAATATAGTCTAAGATGGTAACGCTTACCTGTTATGAAGTAATTTTCCTCTAACACGATTTATTTCATCTTCGATGTTAGGGTGTGAACTGGCCATGAATAAATTAGAAATTAGAATATTCCCTGCAAAGAATCGAAACTGAGACCTCTGGTAAAGCAAGTCCTCTAACTTTAAATTTATATACTTCTTATCTACCGCTGATTCAGATCAGCAATATATAAATAAGGATTGAGAATTTTCTAAATTTTAGTGAAGGACAGCAGAACCCAGAATAGTCGGTAAACCGCCACAAAATCACGGATCACCTTTAAAATTATCTTTTTTTGAATTGATATGTATCTATGATATGTATTTATACTATTTCGTTGGCAGGGTTCAATGGTAGCTGGTCTTTTAGGAGTGATGGAGTTACTGAAGCCTGCCCATTATCAGCGCCTTTGGAGTCATCTAGCTCCACACCCTCACGACCGAAAGCCTTTGAAGGATTTCCTAATGCGAGCCTTCCTCGTTTTTAGACATTTAATTGAACAAGACGTAAGTACAATTTAAGTCAAACATAATAATTTTTAAGATGCGAATGGTCGAATTATTACATTACATTACTTTCAAACACATTTTAGGTTATGCGTCAATCATTGAAGTTATTCAAATTTATTATAATAATTCGTCGTTTATGTATTATTTTTTAGAAGGAACTGGAAGGATATAATTTTTTTTAATATAAGTTATTTTTCACCAAAATCGAGCCCAGGACTGCTTTAACGTTTCCGATTCTAAATATCAGAAAATTACGTGTGATACGTACTAAAAGACTTCAGCTCATTTGTATTGAAATATGAAACAGAGTTATCAGAACATCACCTGTACACTGTTGGACTTCCATAAGACTGAGAGACATACGCGGCCGTACAAATCGGAGGAAACGAATACAGTGTAGTACGTTTGTCTCAGCCTTTCCTTATGGTGGTATCGCCTTTGTTTGAGTGAGAGAAATAACATCACTAGCAGACTACAACAAAACGCAAGAAGGAATTGGAATGGGATATGTAGATGTTGCATATCAACTATTTGGGTCTCTATTATAAAAAAAAAAAGATATATTTTTAACGATTTGTGCTTTTGATAGTAAAATATATAACACGGGAAAAGGATACTTTACAATGAAGTAACTTTTTTAAAACTCGTTGAAGTAAAACTCATATGTGTGATTTCAAAATACCCAATTCGGGACGGCTAGGCTACGTTATACCTTTTGGTTTTAGATAAATACATGTGTAATTCAGAGGATCTATTTAGTTTGTTTAAATAATAATTATTTTTATCAGCTTTTACCAATAAAATTTACTTAAATGGGAACTCAAATTCCTTTCGTTTTCTGTTATTTATTTTTGTAACTGCCATTATATTATATCGTTACTGCTTGTGAGGTTTTATCATTTAGGTACTTCAGCAGTATTACACTTAAAATGTATGTTAATTAGTAGTATAGCTTGTGAATAAACCAGTTTTAGATAGTGCTATATTGAATTGTAACCAATCCAGACATATGTTTAGTTAAATAATTTGCAATATTATTTATCTTTATATCTTTTTTATATTATAAAATGTGGATATTGATTTGAAATATTATATTTCTTTTCTAGGTATTTCCTTCTGACTGGATGGTACTAAGGGTTCAAAGTTGTAAAGTGCTATTATCGGCTCTGCAAGATTTAGCGAAACCATTGTTAGAAAGGTTTTTGGGAGAGGAGCCGCCACAGTTCGATTCTCAGGTTTATATTTTTTTATAAAACAACGTGTGCTTTAGACCACATCACTTAAGTAAAACTAGAGTTGTTTTTATATATATATTGAAACAAAGGTATACAGTATTAAATTACATGGATAATTCTATACAGAAACTAAATAAATAATAAAAACCGAAACGTAAAAGTCTTCCTAACTTCACTAACTTATATATATCTCTCAACTTACGTTCGCGTCATACGATTACTTTTCATAACGCTCTCTTCACGCATTCACCAGCTTATATTCCAAGTCAAGCGTGCGTAAAGTTTTCCTTCAAAAATGTAGAATAGTACTAACTTTACAATTTACGATTTTCTTTTTAAGTAACAGCTTAGTTTCTTGAAGTGAAACTTCAAGAGGCGCGTGAGGGTAAAATTTTTGCGGATGAAACATGTGATTCGCGTCACTAAGATGTGCAGCGTCTTTTATGCTAATTCATTAGGTAGTTTTAATATTTACAAATTACATGTGGAATTTTAATTTGCCACTCGTTCATTATATTTAATTTTAAATTCAAAAACAAAATTTAATTAATAATTTCTAATATTGACAAAAAGCACGTGGCATTTTTATTTACAATATGTGACTTATTCAAATTCAAATTTCATTATTGCAATAAATGCCAATATGGCGTGGAATACAATACAGTGTAATAAAACCAAAATTTAAATCTATTCACATTAAAATAAATTTATACAAAACGTAAATGTATGTGAATTTGTACACGTCGAAAATATATTCTATTTGTAAATACTTAAACTTTGTAAAAACTTAATGGGAATAAAATTCTTTAATATATAATATTAAAGAATTTTTTTCCTATTCCTAAATGTCGTAAAAATTAAAAAGTCATACAATTGTTTTTTAAATATATTGATGTTATGGCATTTTTGTACATTCGGAGATAATTTATTTTATATTTTGATAGTCATAACGCAGATGATTTTCAGTAAATTATTCAATAATACTTCAGATTTCAGTAAATTATTTGTATTAATTGTCGACACTTAATATTTTAATGCCAATAAAATTCATTAAATTCTTCTGACAAGTGTACTTTGTATGCACGCACTTTTAATTTTGTATTATATTGCAAATTATAATATAAATTCAATTTTTTTTTGTTAATATGGATCCAAGTGTTTATAATTAAAAAGGCTTTTTCATTGTAGTTATGGTCAGGCTATCTAGAGTTGGGCGTGGCCTTAGTGACTGCGAGTGCACTCCAAGCAGAGCGATGGGCGCGAGGTCCCGAGCGTGCTAGTATGCGAGCTGCAGCTGCTTTACATCTACTAGCCGTTTGGACTAGGCTAGGTAATTAATATTTTTATTTCCTAATATTAGTTCTGACTCTCCATGTTTACATCTCGATCTCACATTCACTCGTTAATAAAATATTTTCATTCATCCACTCAAGGTCAAATTTACAAATATTGTATTAATTATTTGTAGAAGATCACGTTTGATGTTTCATTAAAGGTATTATTAAAATATACTCAATCATTAATTTTATTTGGAAAAAATGGTGTTGTGCTATTTGTTGGAAACTCATATAAAATTTTTATCGGTGGCTTTCTATATAATGAACGTAAGAAGTGACTTGAAAACAGCCGTAGTGCCATTTAGCTATGGCATTTTTAAATATAGTTTTAAATCACTTGTTATTTATATTCTTTATTGCACCTTAACATATAACAGAAAGATTGATATAATATAAGTACTTAAAAATATGTATAATATTATTTTAAAGAGAAGCTCTACGTCCTTATATATAAACAAAGATATATTATACAGACATATCAATATTCCACCAAATATAAATTCTTTTAGGACCAGCACAGCTCCAGTTAATAGGGCCAGCTGTAGGGGCCCTTCTCGAAGTCACCCTTGTCCCTGAACTAAGACGGGCGGCTCTAGGGGCTTTGGTTTCATTGATGGCAGCTGAAAGGGCAGCAACTGGTTCAGCTAGAAGAACTGAAGCTGCCTTGGTTGATAAGTTGGATTCTTTAGTAGCGGACAATAAGGCTGATGATCACTATCGAAGATTGTTTGATACTGTGTAAGTAAATCTGTATTTACACTTTTTAAGATATAATTTATTCTTACCACATTTTATTTTATAAAAAATGTAGACTAATCAAAAGAAATATCTATGTCCGAAAATAATATTATTATTTTATTAAAACTTATTTTTATTATTAAAAATCTTATTTGTAATTTAGTTTCAAAAATAAGAATAATATATACAATGCCGAATTACTAATTAAATTGTAATTTACTTTGTTAATGCGACTCTTGCTTCAGGGAACATTTGAGTTCTGTGTAAGTATTTATGAGGTTTTATTGTCTAAGTTTTTTTAAAATACTAATATCAAGATCGTTACATTGTTAAAAACATCCATTATATTTCATATAATCAGTCACTCTTCCTATCATCTTATTCTTATTGTTACGTATATATTTTGAAGCGATATCTTTTTTTATATTGCTGTCAGCTTAGCGCTTGACTGTGCTCTCACCTGATGGTAAGTGATGACATAGTCTAAGATGGAAGCGCGCTAATCTGGGTAAGAGGCGATATACCCTTTACGGTTTCTACCCAGCTTCGTACCGGAAAAAAAATCTCTTTGTTTTGGTGACGCGTCTATGTTGGTAGGGTGGTAACTAGCCACGGCTGAAGCCTTCCACCAGACCTGACTCAAATTAGGAAATACAATTTTCTAATTTCGACCTACCGGGGATGGGACCCGGGGCCAACACGCGGGGGAGGGGGAGGGGCGAGGGCGGTAAATATATTTTAGATCTCTTTTGAGAATTACGGCAAACAGAATTATAATCAAATTGACATGACAATGTTATTTATTTAAACGGATATTTTTTTGAATCTTCTCAGAAAAAGCCTAACAATGAGCCTAGAGAAATAAGTATTGTTATCAATTACCAGTGGTATATATAAGTACTGTTATCAATTATTAGTCTGATGGAGCGTGTATCGACTGAAGGCTGGCGTGAGGCCGGCGCAGCCTTTGTGGGATGCGTGACCAGATTACTGGAGAGATTGTTAGACTATCGTGCCGTGATGCAAGGGGCTGAACACCGTGACAAACGTATGGCGGCTACTGTCAATTTATTGGTAAGAATAAAATATAAGCTAATATGTTTACTAAATGCATAGGTACCTGTATAGTTAGTAACTTTGTCTAAGAATAAGCTGTTTATCTGTAGGCGCTGTACATTGTATCTATCATTGGCTTTGCTTATGAATAATTAACCTAACCGGCCGGAAGTAGTAGATTTAAAATCCCCATTTTAGTAACTAGAGTATCAGAAGAGATGCTTTCTGCATATTTTGTGTACTCATGGAAGCATTATAAAAAGAAAAATAGAAAACGGTTCCATGTTTTATAGTGGAAAGCGCAAATCGTTCACAAATATTGTTTTTGATATAAAAAGATCCAAATTATTGATACTCATCATTTCTGCCAATCAAAAAACCGCAATACCACCATAAGAGGCAAATGTACAACACTTTCCGCTTTCGTCGTGATGTTCTGAGTATTCCGTTTCTGATTTTCATATAAATAAACTGGAGTCTTTTTATACCCCGTTATGATCACTCGAAATTTTTTGATACTTACTTTGAGCCGAAAAGGCTAGTTATTTAAGTCTTTGTAACGATAGCGATAAAGCGAATAAATAAATAAAAAATAAATCTCTGTCTGCCTATAACATTCTCAAGTATTATAACATTGAGACAGTTTGCATGTAATTTGGTTTACTCTTAGGCATAATTACTCTTTTAGAAACAGCTATGAAAATATGGTATTAAGCAATATTACCAAAAAAGGATATATGTTACACTTTTTATATCCAGGAAATGCAGGCAGAAAGATAATTTTATAAGGATTGTGTTATTCTTTTATTTATATTGTAATTGAAGTAATATTACATTGAGTTTTCTAGTAACAAAAATTTGTAGGTAAAATCATTTAGATTTTTACTTATGTCTACTTCAAGCCTATGATCATAATATGTTATACAATCTTCTTTGAGAATTTGATAGATTCGTACAAATTGTGGTTATGACACATACATAAATGATAATATAAAATCAATAGATTCTTTATTTTAATTTTTTTAGAATTTCTACAAGAACGAGATAGATCGCAAAGAGATGTACTTGCGTTACGTTTACAAATTGCATGACCTTCACATTGCTTCTGACAATTGGGTGGAAGCTGGATGCACTCTTTTGGTAAGTAAAATGTTAATATAATGAAATGTTGTTATAAAAAGCTATTTTTTTAAATACTTTTTTATTCATCCACTCAAGTTCAGATACATTTTTTTGACATTAATTCAACTTATTAACTTTGTATAGTGTCATCTATTGAAAGACCACTTTTAAGTTTTAAAGGTTTTTTTTCTAGATAATGAATTTAAGTAGTTTGTACTTAATGACGTAGGGGTCTACTTTATTTTTACTATTGTCTTCAGTTGTATGCTGAATCATTAAGTTGGGACAGTGATCAAATTGGAGTTGATCCGGAACACCCTGAGGCTGTGGAATGGAAGCGGAAGGAAGCTCTGTACAACCAAGTGCTCCAATATTTTGACCGTGGAAAGGTAGTTTTTTAATTGCTGGCAGTTTAGCGCTTGACTGAAATCACCTGATGGTAAGTCATGATACAGTCGTAAGATGCAAGCACACTAACTTGATAAGTGGTAGTGTACCTCTTATGGTTTCTACAGATTGTCGTACCAGCATGCCTTTTGGTTTATCGATACTTTGCAGATATTATGGTAACTAGCCTTGGCCGAAGGCTTTGAAAAATCTAGACGAAATAGAAAGTGTAATTGTGTAAATTCGCGGGGAAATGAACCCAGGACCCATGCTAGCCAAACGTTACTAATTGCGCCAGCGAGGCTTTCAACCAACACCTAGTAATAAACACTGTGTTAATATTTGATTTATTTTAATGTATTTCATTTATTATATTATATTTATAAATGAAGACTGCAGAACATTTTTGTGCAGGAAGTATTTTCACAAAAATATAATTTTTTATGTTGTTTTAAATATCTATTTGATTTTGATTTGTCTTATGTAGCAATAAACCTAGATAATGAAGATAAAGAATTGTCATTTTCGATTACTAAAGTAAAATTCCTCATACGTTTTTATGAACGAAACTAATCCAAAGCGGTGACTAAATACTTAATAATTTTAGTGTTGGGAGAAAGGCTTGCCACTGCTTCGTGAATTAGCAACGTTGTACGAAGTCAAACTCTGCGACTACGCTCGTCTAGCACATTGTCTACGAACGCATGCAACTTTCCTTGACTCAGTCTTGGAGCAATTGCGACCCGAGCCAGAGTACTTCAGGGTTGGATTTTACGGAAAAGGCTGTCCTCTATTTGTGAGGGTAAGGATTTATGATTTTTATGCTTTATTTATTCTCATTTTTGAAGTGAACCATCTTTAGGCGTGCGTCTAAAATTTTTACGGATAAAACGCGTGATTAGCGTCACGAAGGTGCGCTTTTTATGCTAATTCGTTTGAAGGTTAGATAGTTTTAATATTTACAATTTCATTTACAATTCATCATTTGTGATATCATTAAATTATTTATATTAATTTTCGACACTTTTAATATTTTAGTGACAATTAAATTCCTGACATACTTTCCTTTTTCCCCTTCCTTTAAATCCTGGAAATCTAAAGTTTTAGATTAGTATAAATATAAACAAGACTTTAAAATTAGTTTGCTAAAGAAGTTTCACTTCTGACATGTGGACATTATACGCACGCACTTTTGATTTTATTTTTATAAAATTTGGTCCCTTACGATCAACCATAACCCTTTGTAGAAGATGAGATATTTGCTTCAACCGAGGCACTGAATTAGTAATTAGTGACCAGTATGTTATGTTATATAAATATATTTATAATCCATTAAAACAATACAAGTTCAATTGTTTCATTACACTATATTTAATTAAAATTATATACATAAAAAATATCAATTGTTTATACTTTATATGGTATGAAAAGAAAATTACTTGAATCTCGTAATTGAACTGCCTCAAAAGAAAATATGTACATATATAAGAAAGAAAAGAAAAATTTATACGTAAGGGAAAAAGTGGTGTTCCAAATGCACGTTGACATAATATGATCATTAAAAAAAAATTGCGACTGTGATTATTGTGAATTACTCTAAAGTTTTTGTTTTTATTTTATCAGAATAAGCAATTTGTGTACCGCGGCCAAGATTACGAGCGTATAGGCGCATTTACTCAACGTCTGCAATCAGAATACGTATCTGCGCATATCCTAATGCGTAATACACCACCAGATGACTCCATAATAGCTGCAGATGGACAATGTAAGTTCTTCAGTTCCTAGGGGCCAAAGAAACGAGCTGAATTATTTAAAAATAAAGACACGACCTTTTGGTAGTATTTTGGTTTACATTTTGATGGAGTCGCGTGAAAATAAATAAAAACTTTTTCCAATTCAACATTCACAATGAGGCAACTGTTCGAAAGTAGTTAGAATGTGTTTACCGCCACTGCAGCCACTTCCATGCACAGTTTTATACTTCTAAAAGTAGTAGGAACATTCCGCTAATAAATGCGAGGCAATTTTAGTACAAGAAATAAAAAACTTGTAACTCTTACACTTAAAGTAGAAGGTTTTAAGGTACAGAAATAATATGCAAGTTTCTTTCCAATGAAACGTTATATAAACTACTCTAAATCTTTAATGAATGAATTCATAGATTACATATCTATAAACAGATATCCAGATTTGTAATGTGAAACCTGTGACATCACGACACACGTGGCCTTCAGGGGCTCCGGATCAAGTGAAACGTTTCTATGCGTGTAACGATGTTGATACCTTCCTTTGCGATCGACCTCTACAAAAACCGCCTATTGATAAGGACAACGAATTTAAGGTATTTTTTCATAATTAATGTTGCTACAAATTATAAGCTAACTGTGTCAAATTTAGAATAGTTTATTGAAAAAAAATCCATGGCCATACTTACACATGCAAATATGCACCCACTTACACGTACGTGTATATGATACAAAATTAACCTTCATACATACCAATTCACAACTTCATACAAAAGCTAAAATGTAAGGTATTGACAGTACTACTTCATAAGTCAGAATTCATAAATATTTAAAAGAATTGGTGTACTATTTTGAATTATTAAAGAAATAGTGATCATTTATTTTGTTTGTTACTGCATTAAGTAGGCCAGTATTCATGCGAGAATTTCTTCTTTTTACAGAGTTTATGGATAGAAAGAACTACGTTAGTAACAGAGAATACACTTCCGGGCATATTAAGATGGTCCGAAGTTATATCAAGATCAGTTGAGGAAATACCTCCAGTTGAAGTAAGTACTACGAATACACGTACATGTTTCTGAATATGAAATGGTTTAAAAAATTATCGAATACAAATGTTCTTATAGTTCGCCTGCGAAACAATGGAAGCGACTGAACGTGAACTACGTAGTCTAATATCCCAGTATACTGCCGATCCAACGCAGAACATCAATCCATTCTCAATGCGTTTACAAGGCACTATAGATGCCAACGTACAAGGCGGAATAACTAAATATGAACAAGCGTTCCTTACTGCGGAGTTCAGTAGGAATGCCACACCCAGAGAGGCAGCTGCTGCGGCAAAATTAAGAAGACTGGTCTCATCACAGTTAGCTGTAGTGGAAGCAGGTCTAACTTTACATGGACGGTTAGCACCGGAAGAGGTGAAACCATTACATAGGTATCTATGTTAAAATTTCTATAAGTCAATTATTATTAATAACAAATATTGAAAATTATATTAAAGAAACAGGTTTATAGGATGGCTAAAATTTTGCTTATGACTAGTAGATGCAAACCAAATCGCAACGTCAACTGTTTAATAATAAAAGTAAAGAATAATTTAGTAGGACTTTCAAAATCAAATAAATTCGTATGTCAAGTGTGCATATATGTGATTGTGTAGACACACATGCATGCAAATATCGCCGTACGCCTCTGCGCCGATATTTGCATGCATGTGTGTTTTTATTAAATTTGCCTGTCTATTAGCGATACCAATGCTTCTTGGTCATCTTAGATAATAGTTCATATTTGTCCAAGTTTATAGGGATTAACTTAAGGTTTAACAATTTTAAGGATTAACAAGGTTTATAGGGATTAACAAAATTACCACTTTCACATACCTTAAGGTTTTTATATATACTAACAGTAAAGCTTTATTATATACGAGCTGACCCAGCTAACTTCGTACCGCCTCAGAATCAATAAATAAAAAGGCTGAATAATGATTGCAGAATTTTTCAACTTTAGTAAAAAATGTGGTTAAAATTTAACAGACACAAAAAGAATTCGTAATGAACGATACGCTTAGATTCCCGCCAAACTCGGCAAAATATTATAGTTGCGATCAGAATTTTTAGTTGTCAATGTGAAATGTCAAAAGCAAATGAAAAAAAAACTTCTTTTAAATTTAGTTTGATTTCGGAACGACGAAACCAACATCAACGTTTGACATTCAAAACCAAAACATATCACTTTTTTTTTAAATTTAACATAAAAAAAATTCATTTCGTTTCTGAAAGATATAAATTTAATTGAATCCTAAACTATAGGACAAATATCAAATGTGTGGCAGATGGGAATTGTTTCTAAGGGAATGCTAAATTGTTGTGTTTACTTTATTCCAAGTATTTTTTAGTAGAGTAATAGGGAGACTAACGAACAGCAAATGTTTTTTTATATATTTAGACAAAGAGTTCGATCGTAACAATATTTAATTTATTATGTTTCAGGCGTCTCGTGGAACGCTTCACACAGTTGAGACAAAATCTTGGCCCAGGCTTAGCACGGGCTAGACGCCAATTATCGGAAAGTATTGTCAAGTAAGTTTTTAAGATAATATAAAAAAAAACAAACATTGTAACAGCACTCACTCTCAATTCGCTGTACGACGTTTTATTACTATACACTGTTTGATGTTACCGACAAATCATTATATAAACTTCAGGACAAATAACAATTTTTTATGGAGTCGTGTTATTATTCATCTTCAGTGGTCCTTCCAGCTGGATGAAGTGTTTAAAATCGTATATAAATCACCTTTTAAAACGTAATTCAGCTCAAAATTCATCTTATCAAATATATTTGTTATATGGTGGGATATATATATAACGTTACATAGTCTCAGAAAAATGGGAGATTAGCTACAAACCTTCTCTTTCTCCACCTTCATTAAATATTGAAAAAGTGTCAACAATGCAAAAAGTTTGTACCGTTAGCACCTCTAATTAATCTTATATATCAAAAAATAACATGCCAAAAATATTAGATTAATAGTACAAGCTGGTAATGGTTTCTTTTACAATAGCAGAATACCATGAATGTTTTTGTATCCTATATTAATGCCTATATTATATATATAAAACATATTTTTTCAGCACGCCACTGCCACCGCTGCCAGCGTTGGATAAACGTTCGCATAGTGTCCAACAAAGTGACGGATACTATGAAGAAGGTCACGTGTATAACAAACCCATAGTAAGTATAAGCAATAGAGACTATTGTAGATTGTTTTGCGATCTAAAAATTAAATTGTAGCAAAAAAAAAAATTACAATAAATTAAACATAAACTAAATTAAGTGCGCAATTGGGCGGTCTTGTCACTATATAGCGATCTCTTCCAGACTACCTTCTGGTTAGGGTGACCATTACAGATACGAATGAAAAGATTTGTTTATAAAGAAATAGAATACAATACACAATTCTTTATTGTACACCCAATACATAAAAAGATCAATACAATTAAAACATATACATTATGGAGTACATAGTCTATTTATTGTATTTACATTTTGTTTATTTATAAAAAAAATTTCAGTATCTTTTCCTTTCGTATTTATGTATGTTCTCTAAAACTTTGATCTGATTTAGATGGATTTTTTGTGTGGATCGGAAACTACGCGTGTTACTTCCGGGCTGGTATTTTTTTGTTTTAAAATAACATTCAATATTAATTATAAATAATTTCCAAAAAATTATATCTCTATATATAAACTATCCTATTTGTACCTCAACTTTGAATTTCTTTCAGTATTCTTTAGAGGACACCTTGGATCAACAAAGTATAATGTCCTGCAGCCTTCCAGTGAATGACAATAGAGACTGCCCCGATGACAATTCCATGATCAAGTCGGCTCCGCCTTTACCCTGCAGACCCAAATCCGGAGACCCACGAAGTCCTACTCGTCCACCATTAGAGAAGTATCGGTAAAGAATGTAAAATACAAAATCAATAGCATTTTAACACTGGTAGAGTCCGAATGCTGACAAACGCTTAGTGTCATATTGAAAAATAAAATGGTGTATTTTTATAACATTATGTTACTTAACACCTACTAGATTAAGATTTTGTAGCTATAAAGATATTTCTCTCAGATGATGTCGCCCTTCCCTAACAAATATAATTACATACTGTGATACAAATCTGCAAGCATATTTAAAAAAGATGAGTGTGAGTGTGTTTGTGGGTGTGTATGCGAGGGAATAATAAGGGTGTAGTATCGGTGAATTACTACTATACCGAAAGTGTTAAGTTATAGAATTTATAAGGTTAGTTAAGTGTCATTAGTCATTTAACTACTGCCTTATTGCAATCATAGCTCATAGAGAATAAATTTTAGGTTTTATTGTACCGTTTATGCTGATTGCTTAACATGCCCAAGGTAGTCATTACTCTATCTGTAGAAATAGCATTGCGTACAATAAGTTTATGATAATATTATCATTACTGGTATGGTTGGTACTAGCCATGGGAAAATCCTCCCACCACTTAGATAAATTGAAATATACAATATCCTACGTTATTTCATAATATTCTGTTTTTGTAGAGATGCAGTGGAAGAAGAAGTTGAGACCCGTCGCTATAGTCGAGCATCATGGAGCGAACCTGGTGACGCCCCACCCTTGCCACCACGCGTGTCTGGTACTGTTACTTGATATATACGAATATTAAAATTTTAAACTCAGCTTTATTGCAGTTAATGTTGCTGTTATAAATAACCAGGTGATAAAAGGTCGTGGGGTGAAGCGCCCGCCGTGCCGCGTCGTGCCGGCAGGACGGCTGGTGAAGAGCGCGACTCAGGCGTTAGTGTTGACGCCCACCATTACACTAACGCTGACGACCACCGCCATAACCATGGTAATCATGATTCTTCGTTTTTTTTATTGCTGACAGGTCAGCACCTGATGTTAAGTAATGATACAGTCTTAAGATGGAGGCGCGTTATTTTGGTGAGAGGCAATTTACCTCTTATGGTTTATACACATCATCATACCGACCAACACAAATCTTGTTTGGTGATACGTCTACTAGTTGGACATCTATGTATATAAAACATAAACAAAATTCTATGTATGCCCCTTATAGACTATACAACCGATATGTACCGAACTGGTTTAATTAGAAAGCCAATTTATTTTTTGAAAAAGTCACGTGAAGCGTGAAACTTTACCCCGTAGTGCACTTGGACCAAATTTTAGACACCTATACTAACTTCAAACCGTTCTGCTGATATACTTAGATATGAATTATATTTTATAGATTTGGAGCTAGTAGAATCGCTTCGGTACGAGGAGATAATCTCATTGATGTCAGAGCCCCTCCATGTGGACGAGGGGGAAACGCCTCCCCCCATCCCCCCGAAAGGGCTTGGGCATCTCAGCAGCTTTGATTCCGGCCATCATGAGAACGGCGAGTCACATTGCTAACAATTACCTTCGCCAGTTTACTTTCGTGACGATTGGTTCAAAGGCACACTGACACAATTCTTTGTATTGAACTTTTAAACTGGGTTTTTACTTTAAAATCAGGGTTATAACACCATTTAACACGCTAAACATCTATTGAATTTTTGCTTTACAAGCCTTCTTGAATGTTCTTGTGTAATCTTCACTTACAACAAACAATTTTAAGGTAAAATATAACTATTTAGCATCGCCGCTTTCATATCTGTCTCCTGACGCAATTTTTATTTTCTTCATACTTAACAATAACATTCAATTTAAAATATTCATTCGTAAAAATATTTTCAAAATTAAAGGTGACCCTTCGATAATTAGACTAAATTAGAATTAAAAATGGAGTTCCAATTACTTCAACTTTTTCCAGACTTTCTGCAATAAAAATGTCCGCAAATAGGTATATCCTAAATTAAATTGCTATCTAATAAAATTTACCTTAGATTTTACTAAACTTTATAGTTTTTATATACTGATAATATAAGACCTTTCTAGAAATTGAAGCATAAAACTTAATTTATCATCCTAGTAAAAGCTATGATAATTTTGAGATTCACAATTGTATCTTACAGAATTCTTTGTTTTTTCTAATAGCAATTGTTTCAAAAGATGTTGCAATATTTCTTCCAAAACCTTCAAATATTTTTTAAATACTTATCACGTGTCAGTGTGCTTAAACAGAAATAATTTAGTTATTCTCTTGATGTATGTATTTTATTAGTTAAATTACAAAATGTAATTTTTGTAAGAACAATTAAGTACCAGAAGGGTGATATAAATATTTTTATAGCGGATTTTATTTTATTATAACGCGGATTAGTCTTTGGAAAAATTTCTTTTTCTCCTTTTTTAGATGTTCAGCAAGGTTTAGTCCTGTTATTTGTAAACCGCATAGGGTATATAAGATGATCAAAAATAAAATTTGAATTCACACCCATTTTAAGTGCAATATTGGTTTTTATAGACAATTTCGAGGTAATTTAGAGGTCAAACAATGTGTCATTATGTTCTATACATAATAAATTATTTTGAATGTGTATATAAATGAATTTTGTAATACGTTCGGACTGCCGGCATTTTACCCATTTTAAAATATTAATTTTTACAGTCATTTCACAATACAGAGGTTATTTAGAGGTTAAATACAAAGTTCTAGTTGTCATATAACAAATGACAAAACTTTTTTTTATTCAAAATAAAAGGAATGAAAGGTAGGGCATTGCTGGAACCTTTCGTTTATGTAAAAATATATCAATTCAACTGTCAATATATTTTGCTCTTCGCACGAATGATAATACAAATTATACGTATAAATTAAATAGAAGTGTAAATGTATTTATACATTCTCTTTTTGGTAAAACAAGGTGTAACTCGTTTCCTTTTTTACATTACTGTTGAGGAAGACACCTGTCATATATTTGTAGCAATAGTTGTTAGTGTTTATTGCTAGTAATATTGTATGCAGCGCTTCATACATTTCTTATTTTATTCTTAACATTTTATATTAGCGCCTGCAATCAATTTGTAACAAGAGACCATAAACTGAATTGCTATTAAGTTCGTTTTATGCGTGTCACTCATTGTATTCAATATATATATATAATTTTTTGCTATATTATTACATAACCTTTAGTTTAAATTTTAGTTATTTGTAGTTTTAGGAATCATTTTTGTTAATTTACGTGCATTTAGTTTTACATCGGGGCCATATAACAGGTGATAAATGTAATAGTATTAGATTGTTGCTTAAAATCGTACATCGGAAAATTAATATTGGATCAAATGTAAAGTAAATAATGTATTCAAATACTGTTAATCATTTGATTGATATAGATATAAATACATATATAAAATTCGTTCTATCCCTTTCTATGTTCAGTATTTGTCTTGAATAGATTGGATAAAATATATTACATATCTGTGGTTAGATTTTGTGACCGATTTTTATCATCACATGAAATAGCAAGACACTTATTCAGTTGGCACATGTTTAGTTGTATTGCAAAAATATTCCTTTATTTGAATAAATAGACTTTGTTACTATCAAAGATTGAGAAGTATTTGTTAGAAATTAATTAAAGATATTTAATTCCATTATATTTACACGTGTCATTATTTTTTTATTATATGTCATGTATTATGGTTAAAATCAGTGATAATTGTGTGTCAAAAAGAACATTTTATTTTCGTAAAATTATTTATACAATTTTTGCTTGTATTCCTTTTTCTATTTGATTTCTAGTTAATATTTTATCATTCTAATTAATTTATTACGAATTATTATATTGCTTATTTTGACTTTTTAAGAGTCACAGTATTTTTGACATGAATTATTCTTTATTTTTTTAAAGTATTTTTATGACATATGCTTTTTTGGCGCGTATTAATTTTTGATAAAAATTTTCTACTTGTTAATGCTCCAAACTAAGCAGTAATTATACTGCTTAGTTTGGAGCAGATACATTTATAAACGCCACGCACAAGTATCCAAAACACTGCAAAACAACACTGACTGAATGCAGGGGTGTAATTTTTTTACCGTATTTATGTCGCCCACAATATTATATTATTGTGCTTTCAATTTTCTGACGACTTCAGTTTGTATACTATACAGAAATTCGTGTATACTATATACATTGAATAAATATAATATCATAAATGACATTTCTAATGAAGAATCTAAACTTTTTTTTTTTCAATATTGTCAAGGAAAAATGTATTTTTTTACCGATTACATCATATATTTAAATGGCATTTTGTGCATTAAGTGTTTTTTGCCCTTTTTTTTATACTTCATTTTTTATACATCCTTTCTTACGACAATTTTACAATGTTTACAACTACATACGGTTTTGATATATACATTTAAACGTTTCAATATTTCTTATGTCCTGCAACTTGTTCAAACTCGTTAAATAGAATAATTCAATATTGTGCAATTTTAATTAAGGTCTTTTAATATGATTCACTGTTATTGTAACTTTTATACTGTATTACATATTAGTAGCTTTATATATTAAAAACAGTTTGATTTTTTTTAATTGGGTCCAGTTATGCAAAATACTCTTAATCTCTTTCTCTTTCAAGTTCTTAGTAGTTGTAGTGTCTATAAATAACTTATCGTTTTGACCTTTTCTTCAGAGAGCTTGAGAATTTTGTTTAATCTTTTCTTTTAAACAAATAGTTAAGTATAAGTTCTGTTGTCAATTAAGATACATAAGCAAGAAGCAGATGGCGCCCTTCTTGAAGTCTCACATTTATGTGTACGCATATAAATTTAAAACAAACATTGTTAAGCTTTATTTCATTTTTAATTTTAACAATTTGTGTTGCCCACTTTTGTCAGTCTGGACAGATGGTATTGTATTTCTTTATAGACGATTTTAAAAGACCTTGTTATTTGTAAAGAATATTATTGTCAAAGTAAACATAAAGGGGGGATAATATTTATGATATTTTGCATAGCTTTATCCATTTAAAATTTGATTTCTGCTTTAAATACATTATAGAGATCATTCGATATTTCAATGGAAATTTTACAGGCAATTTAAAAAGATAACTAATACATTTTTTAACTTTCGTACTAATTATTACAAATATTGTAATTCCTTTTTTTATATTTCACTTTCGAATAGGTATAAAATAGTGAATTAAGGTGTCGTTTATTTCGGATATTGTCTTTCAAACATGTCTTTCCAATAACCAAGTGATATTTTTCGAGTTTACACGAAACTTTTAAAAATAGATCTTAAACCCTACGTGATAAAGACACATTTCCAACGTACAATTTCTGAAAGATTTTTAGCTATATTTAATGTTTAAACGTATTAACCTACTAGTAATCTTTAGGGCTTGTTTATTAATCGTATAGTTATGCGTTGTTGTGAGAAAGTGGCACTATATGAGGCAATATTTTAGCAAATCGCATTTAAAAATATACTAAAGATAGTATTGAGCTATTAAATAAAAATTAATATAAAAAAAGAATGTGTTTTAGGCCACACGACCGAAGTAAAACATGTATCTACATATAACTATCTGAATTTACTATAAATATTTAATTTTATTATGTTCGTTCTCGGTTCTCTTTGCCTGTAATGTTACTTTAGAATGATTGTGGCATCGTATGAGGTAATCCTTGAAATGAAGATAACCTGTACGTTTAAATATTAAAATTCGACTTAGAAACTAAATTAACCTAATTAATTAAGCTAAATTTAAAATTTTAATCTAAAGTTTTTAATAAATATGTATTTTGAAACAAAGGTAAATAGTATCGTCATAAAATATAAATATAACGATACAAATCCATTGTAAATACGAAATGTAACTCTCTCTCTCACTTTCTATCTTCAGTATCTCCCTCTCCACTACCGATCGCCTCGTCCGATCACGTAAAGAAGTTATACTTTAAAAACTAATGGTGTGTACATCATAAATTGCTCGTAACACTAACTGACTCCTTTCGTATAGTGTCCTTTCTCACAAACAACACTTGAGTTACCTAAGCATCTATTGTTTTGACTGATACTGCGCTAGAGTAGAATAATGAATTATAGGTGTCATTGTAACATCGTTTATATACGTTCCGTGATTATTTCTCAGTAGTTTTTAGTCGACGAGAATATATAATGTAATGTGTAATCCTACCAAAAAGTTTTTTCGACTATTTTTGTAACGTGTTATCTCAAAATGGAAATTTGTATATTTGTTTATTTATTTCGTCATTAAATTAAGATGGCATTGCTATATTTGTACTCTGCTGTTTGCGAATGGTTGTGATGTATTGTCAGTGAATAGCGTCTTTATCTTCATTCCTGTTACATAATTCAACTTTTGTTTGTATATTAAATATGTTAGAATGATTCCAACATATACAATATACAATGTATAAGGGTCTTTTAGAAATTTTTTTGGTAATTTAAAAAAAAAATTAGTGGTTTATTAATTAAACTACAAAAACTGGGTATTTATTACACATCATAAAAAAATGTGACGTTATATTGTACTTAGGTCATATAAAAATCTACAAATTTCACTTTGTATGTAGATACGACGTTGTTGCGACTTCATTTAGGTAATAATGAGGTCAATTAGATATCATATATACGTCATATTTATTAATATAACAACTGATTTTTTACCTATATTTTGATTTAGCACAATATCATTTAACTCTGACGTAAACGTGTTCACCGGGATAATAACCAATGTAACTAGTGAATTGAAAAAGATTTTTCTAATCAAAGTAATGTATTATATTCACAAGTTATCAATACTGTTTGATTTACACACAAAATTGTAAAAGAGGGTATTAAAATATAGATGTGGTATCTATTTACAGGAAACATACAGAAATTTTACAAATATTTTGTCGTAATAACGTTGTCACGTTTCGCCTTAGCCGAGAGTTCAAGTGAGAGCGATATATAATAAGAGCGATAGAGAGGCGTGTGCGGCTTCATTCCATTGCTTATTACAACAATTTTTTATTAACATGTTTTCTTATGAAGGTATCACGTAAAATTATCGCCCTAAACTACTAAACTTTACAGACAATCAATTATTGAAATATTCAACCAGCCTATCAAATTACACAGAAAATTTCATGCAAATCAAGCCTTTTCTGAGGAGGCCAATAACAAAGAGATTCTTATATATTAAATTTAAAAAAACTACTTTACTTTTAACCACTTTTCCATCGATATGTACAAGCAGTAATTGAAATATTTAGTAAATATTATATTATTTATTTGTCATCATTAAATATAGGTTAAATGATTTTTTTTTACTGTGCCATGATTTAATTTTGTTAAGTTTATTTAAGAATGATGCCAGATTTATGAAATATATCTAAACTTGTCCATGCATTTTGCTATAGTTAGAATAAGAATTAAGGTGCTAGAATTTAGCGTTTTTTTATTAAAAAAATCAGTTTATACCATATTTCAAACTGTATTAACCGGTTATGAATTATATACTTCGCTCTAGTGCTGTTTAAATGATACATCTTAAAATTCCAGCGCTCGTGACAAAAAAATTCTCAATCCTAATTTATATGATGTCTACTACACCGTTCTGGCTAACTGCGGCTAACTTTAGCTACGTTTACAGCTAGAAAATAATGTAGATTGACACTATAGAGGTATAAAAGAGATTTTTTAAAATTAAAACCGGAGATTTTACAATTTAAATGCATCTGTGTAGAATTAAGACCGCTAGTGCAAAAACGATCATTGGATATGTGAAATATTGGTCATGACTCATAGACACGTCAGAGCTGTATTACCAGTTTTTTTTTTACAATTTTACACCGATCTCTTATCTGATAATGCTTAATAGCATGGTCTAATTTATAAATCCGATAGTATTGAATTTTCGATCATTTTTACATAATATTCACTGACAATATTCGAATGGTTGACCGCCAAAAGGAATCTTTAAGTACAAAAGAAGGCGGTTAGATGTATGTATAAATCGCTGAATAGATAATGTAACCGCATGCAATTTGGATGTTAATGCAATTGGGCGAAATAAATATTTAGATGGAAATTATTCATTGCTTTATTTGAATTACATAAACCTTTTTGATTCAAACACTCAAAGATGACCTCTGCCCATTGGTCTAGTAAGTGCCTTATTGGACTAGTAACCGCCTTTTTGGTCCAGTAACTGCCTCGTTGGTCGAGTAACTGCCTCTTTGATCTAGTAACTGCCTCGTTGGTCTAGTAACTGCCTCATCGGTCTAGTAAGTGCCTCATTAGTCTAGTAATTGCCTCAATAGTCTAATAACTGCCTCATTGGTCTATTAACTGCCTCCTTGGTCTAGTAACTGCCTCAATGGTCTGGTAACTGCCTCGTTGGTCTATTGGCTAGCATGTTTTGCCACAGAAATGAGGTCCTGGGTTTGAGACTGGTTTCACAACATTTGCCCGAGGTCGGGAAGTTGCTGGTGTGCTCGAACCCTGTGCCTTCAGAGAGCACGTTAAGCCGTTGATCCTGTGCCTGATCTTCCTCCGGTCGTGTCAGATTGCCGTCACATCGAGCTATGAGAGTGAAAGAATAAAGAGCGCACTTGAGTCTATGCTCCAAAACCCCTTGTCCAATGAGTGAGGCGGCCCTTGCTCTGTTGTGGGACGTTAATGGGTTGCTTACTTACCTTTTATAAAAAGACAAATTCAAACTTGTTATATTACAATAAAATTTTTTGTTTGTTCTATTGCACTCACCCAGTACTTTCATGGGCAACTATCTCCAAGGTTGAGGGAGATCGCTCTAAACGATAAGACCGCCTTTGTACATTTTATCTACAATATTTACTTTATCTACAAAATTGTCTGTAAAACGCTTTTGTACCTTTATTGAGTCACCATTTATTTCAAACATAGTATGAATATTGTAGTGTGGTAGTATAAATATAGCATGTCAAAATAGTTTATTGGATATCAATAAAAATGTTGAATTCGTACCGCTTACCAGATTGCAGGTGCGCTGGTCACGATGCATACATGCATAGTAACATCGTAAGCTATTACAATAAATATCGCCATCTAATAATAACATGATCGTTGTAAAATGTCTCGGTATTTGCTTTATCAAACGGATTTCGCCCTTTAAGAAAATATTTTTGTCGTAATTCACTGTTGGACATAGTGATCCCAACGTACCAGGTTGGGTCATTTTTGCTGATCGGTGGTTATGGATGGCCTGAGTGACTTTTGTATCCACTTGCTGATCCGACCAAGATTTGGTGTTTCAAGGTCTT
The DNA here is from genome assembly GCA_015832385.1 of Elymnias hypermnestra. NCBI lineage: Eukaryota > Metazoa > Arthropoda > Insecta > Lepidoptera > Nymphalidae > Elymnias > Elymnias hypermnestra. The sequence continues at coordinate 5,186,971 of JACTOM010000045.1, read as the reverse complement.
TGTCTATTACTTTCCAGTTTTCCCCATAAGAAAGAGTTTCTATGGGTTACCTGAGAGCCTTCGCGCGATATGTCCAAAGAACAGTAACATATGCTTTATACACATTGCGAAAAGTCTTTGTGTAACTTCCAGCTCTTCTAGAAGAACTCGCTCTATATATATTCAGGTAAGCTATTACAGCACTTTTGAATCGTCAAATATAGTTTTTGAAGTGAAACTTCTTTAGGCGCAGAAGGGTAAAATTTTTACGCACAAAACGCGTGATTACCATCACGAAAATGTGCTACATTTTTTATGCTAATTCGTTTGAAGGTTTTAACACTTATAAATAATATGTGGCTTTTTATTTGTCACTCGTCATTAATTTTTAACACCTACTATTTTAATGATAATTAAATTCCTAACGTATCTTCTTTAATAAGTCTCGGAAATATAAAGTTTGAGATTTGTATAAATATAAACATAACTTAAAAATTACTTTGCCAAAGAAGTTTCACTTCTGACACGTGTACTTTGTACGCACGCATTTTTTTCAATATAATTACTTTCAATGTGCGGCATATGGTTATATAAAGAACGTTTTACACTTTACGACGATTCCTTCACGCTCTGTTCTGAGAAAGCTCAGTCGGTTTAATTTATTCTATTTCAATTAGAGCAATTCATTCATTCCCATGCCTTTTTTATATGTTATCTAATTGTCTCTGTTTGTGTTAGTGAATCCGCCATGTATAAATAGACCTTTAGGTTTAAATCTTTTAAAATATATAAAGAAGTTTTATCTTTAGAAATATTTAATAAGGGGTGCTCAGCCGAAGGTTTATCACCTTTGTTACATCTTTCAATATTTATTTTCTGCAGAAAAGTGTTCTATATCCATAACTAAGATCTCAACTTTCTCTTTAATAAAACATGTCGAAATTGATAGGTAATATAGTCTCGGCGCTAAAACCTTAGAGACAGAGATACTTTCGCATATATTCTAACAGGAATAGTTATATAAAGATATTTAAACAAAAAAGAGACTTTTGAAAACGTCTCTCTCTCAATAATATCAATTTTCAGACTAATGGGCTATAGATTTAGATCAATTTAATATACGCTTATACATTTGGAACCTACTAAATTTTAAATTTGAGTGTAGAAATAATGTTAACAGTAAAATATAATGTCTGATATTAGATATATCGTGAAGATCGATTCATCAACAGTTAAAAGCTGTCATTTTGTAATTGATTTGATTTGATATTTGATAAACAGACATCTCCATTTAATTTATATTTATGGATTTAGATTTCTTAATGTTATTTAATATCTATGACAGTACAAATATTTGATTAAATATTTCGTGCCATACTATTGAATATACAAATGCCATAGATCAGACAATACGCTTGACCTTTTGAACAACAAAAAGCGTTTGATCTTTCATTTCTCGATAAACAATCTATAATAACTTATTTGAAAAGACTTCCTTCCTATTAGTGGGCGGAGTTATAGAATTCTTTCCATTTTATAAATTGAATACTATTGTTCAAGTTGGTTTATAATATACCTTAACCACATGCTGGTCTGTTGTCTGGTTTTTGTTGAGTATTTGCTCAAAGTTGGTTCGATGGGGGAGTGCTATTTATTTATTAATAATTGTTGCGTACTTTCCTTAGCTGTATTCGGAACAACGCGGGTGACGGTGTGGGGAACAACTCGTATCAACGAAACACAATGTCTACTTGTCGTCGTCGAAACGAATGCGGGACCTTAAATGCCTAACATATTTTCGTTTTTAAGTGAAATAGTAATCGTATGTACTTATTTAAGAGCGATAAAAATTCTAATTCAGTTAAAATGTTTCAGGTTTAATATAGATATAATAAACTACTTAATATATTTTATGGTGATTACAGGTTCTTCTGCTTAAAGTGCCTCTCGGACTAACAGGAGTTGGCAGTCAGTTCAGCATATTTGAACCTGCCAAAATAGTTCGGCGGCACTCGCGATCCCAGTCCATTCTCTTATTTTGCGAAGCCATGATTTTTTTCTACTGCCAACACTCCTTTTACCAGGGACATTGCCCATCATGATAATTGAAAAAAGTCAGTATATCTCGTGACTGAGGACGTGGCCAAGGGAGGATACTTTGCTCACCTTGACTGTCTGTAAAAGTGCGCGTTTTTGGTTGACTGCTTTCAAAAGTGATAATGTCTAAGTCCAGCTTATTGCCAATATACGTCAGTATGCCCACATCTCGAATGCTTCAATACGTTTTCTGAGATCTTCTTTTACTGTCCAAGCCTCGCATCCATAAAGAAGAATGGGCCAGACATAAATTTTAGAAGACGAACACGCAATGGATTTTGAGATTTGTCGCAATCTCAAAATTCCATTGCGTGTTCGCCTTTTTTTTTTTTGAATGAAGAATTAATGAATATATCCGGATGAATATATAATTTAGAAAACTTTTTACGATACTTATAAAGAAAAGCATTAGTTATGATTATTTTCTTAATATCATACAAACCTTTTTTCTTATTTGTTAAGTTTGGCAGAATGTTATAGAAAATTCTCTGACATGTACGTACAATTGACACAAATTTGTCTCGAAGATAATTTTTAATCCTAAAATTAGCAAAATTTGCTGAATAAACAATGGCTGTCGCATTACCAATGGAATCCAACCCTGAGACTATGAACAATTACTTGCAAAAGCTGGGAGTTCCTAATAAATGGCGTATGGTAGATGTTGTTGGCTTGGAAGATGATGCTTTGAATTGGGTTCCACGTCCCGTTTTGGCAGTAGTACTTCTGTTCCCTTTATCTGATAGTTACGAACAACATCGCGTTCAACAAGAAAGTGAATTAGAGAAGGTAGGCAAAGAAGCTCCTAAGGATGTCTTTTATCTCAAACAAGTTCTCAGTAACGTTTGTGGTACCATTGCTTTGGTCCATAGCGTGGCAAATAACACTCAGAACATTGATCTTGAAGATGGACTTTTGAAGAGTTTCATAAATGATGCTCAAGGGTTAGATGCCGATGCTAAAGGAGCACTATTGGAGAATTCCGCTAATATTCTAGACGCTTATAAAGAAACACTAGAAGCAGCCAATCAAGCCGTTGATGATAGCGAGCCCGTTACTAATCATTTTGTTACATTTATTCACAAAGATGGAACTCTTTACGAATTAGATGGGCGTAAATCTTTGCCTATAAACCATGGACCGACGACTGCAGAACGACTGCTAGAGGATGCTGCTAAGGTTTGCCGTGATTTTATTGCACGCGAACCAGATAACATTGGTTTTAACGTGGTAGCCCTTGTTCCTGCTCAATAATCTTTTTTTGTTATGTTCAAGTATGTCTTACTTTAATAAATTTTGTTGAAGTCACCCATATTTTCGTTAAACAGTTGTATTAAAAAGGCGATCTAATCCCTTAGTATTGATTTTTGGTGCACAAACTTAGCGTTAGGGAGATTTTGTTACAAAAACTGATTCATTAGATTAGTAAACTTACACATACATACATACACATCACGCCTCATTCCCAAAGGGATAGGCAGTGACCAAGTCCTTCCACTTGCCACGATCCTTACGTATCTCCTTCTCTTCTTTCATTCTCATTAAGCCTTTCATACAAGTTCGTCGGTTTAGAGTACTCTTGACCTGGCCCTTATTTAAAACGCTCTGGATTAGGTTCGTCTTGATCTTACCCTTCCAACTTTTCTATTTAGTCTTCACTCCTAAATCTTTTTAGTCAGTCTCCTTTCATTCATTCTCTCTACGTGCCCAAACCATCTAAGCATACCTTTCTCAATTTTAGTCTCGACATCTTTTATACCATATAATGTGCTTATAATGATAATAAATCCCCTTTCTGTGCAAACATCGCTGCGTTCACGTCTCAATTAAGATCTTCGCGAGCAATCGCAACACGGCTCCCGCATACCATCTTAAAATCCTCTATCTTCGGAAACTAATTAAAAATTCGCCTCGCCTCCGTAGCCTTGTGTTCAATTGGGACGATATAACTTCATTTATAAACGAGCAATCTTGTCCAAGATAAGGGCTGGTGAGAAAACAACGAAGAGCACAACTCGCCACACGCGTCCGCGACGCGTTCCTACAAAAAGAAAATCAAACAAACCTTAAACTTTTAAATGGAACGCGAGTGAGTCCGCGTTAACTATGCCCGATACTGGGAAGGACGCGACATCGGTAAGTCACGTCACCTAATAAATGACGACGGCACCGAAATAAATATATAATATTGTATTTGTTTAAATAAAGAAAATAATGCGACAGGGAACCCGAAATGCTTTAAATATTCAAATGAAGCGAGCCGAGGTGAAATACGAAGGTGCGCTCGCTCGAGTTGAGCCCAATTAAATCGGTGCCACTGAGGTAGAAATTAAAAACAAAAGGAGGATGACGGGGGGCCGGCGCGCATTTTTCTCATGAGTATTATTAGCGCGATGTCAACCCACAAAAAATGGACTTAGAGCCTTGTCGTGCCCGTGATCATTATCGATAACATCCCGCATTTTGTATTGTTTTGATAAGTGTGATGCTTTCCATCTGGACGTTTCGTTGACATTTTACATACACCCTACACAGATGATCGATTCAAGGGTAAATTCGTTGAAAAAAATGCTTTAAAATTGCATAAATAAATTGAGAGGGTACTGTAATGTCCTATTAATTGAGTATGCAGTTTTCTGTCTTCCATGTATTTCAATTAATTCTTACACACCTTAAATTGTCACTACTCTCGTATGATAACACGCCATTATGACGCCCCCTCGCCGCGCCGAAGCTTGAGATTAGGCAGGGATAGGTTCTACTGCAGACTAATCATAGGCTAACTACAAAGTTCACAGACAAATAACAGGTACCAGAGGTAGTGTTAAATGAGACCAAATTCAAGTATCTAAACATAATTTACCGAATGCTTGCAGGATGTTTGCGATATTGAAAGGGAAAGGAGATCACTCTCGGTCCGTTGTAATATGCTAGTGCGAAGATTAGGTAAACGTAGCAAAGCTATCAAGAAGACATTATTGGACGTATTGCCAGCGCTTTTATATTTGTCAATTTTGGACAAATTTTCTAAGAAACACGAGAGTCCTACACGGCAATACGCGTGCAGTATTACGACGCTTTTCGCATCTATCATCATCTTGGGGTTTCCCCAGATATGTTCGCGGATTCGGGAGTGCTGGATTTCTATGCTGTTATGAGTGCACGTATTGCCTCTTTTTATCGCATTTTATCGTATTGCATCGCATAATAGCATACTTGAAACGATTTATGTGAGGATACCTATCCCTATATTCACATATTGGCTGTCTGATCATCTGAAGTGCAACAGAATGACGCCTGGGGACAACCCCCAGTTAGTATATCAGACGTGTCTATATTTATAATATTTTCACGTTTTTGATTTTAATTTATTGACGTGATTCTATTTGTCACTTACATAGTTACAAGATATTTGTATACTAACAATTTGGCCTAAATGTTACCTTGATATGCCAAAAGTCGGTAGATAGGATTAAAATGATATAAGAATTGTAGATAGTATGGAGGAAGTGAAATATGAACGGTGTATAACGTTTTCAGCGATTAGTATTATGTTTGGATAAATATTAATAATCTAAAATCGTGATAAAAAAAAGGTAGAAACGTTTCATCAGGGCTGGTTTTGCAAAGGGGCCCTCGGTGAATCATCAGGTACAAGGCGTTGGTTCTGGATCGGATGTGTTAGTCAGTTCTGATGTGTGAAGTCAGGGGTGGCTATAAGGGGAGGGAGCAGTTAACATCATGAGTTCCCTGCGTATTATATTAGAGAACTTATTGTACGCACATAAAAACATTGACTCTTTTAATGAAAAGAGTATATGTACCTCAAATAGCTTAAGAAATAAAATTAACTTGTTATAAATTCTAGTAGGCTGCACAAAATTAAAAATTAATTTAAGGGTAACTGTATACGTTTCTATAATAAACTCCCAGAAGACGTACTAGAGATGTCGCTCAATAAATTGAAAGTCTTTTTTAAAGGAAAGTTGATTGAAAAATCGTACGATAAGTTGCAAGATAACTTTGCACTTCTTAGGACAGGGTGCGAAGGAAACCTCATAACATCAACTTAAGATTTTAAGTCGTTCTTTAATACAATCATCAGTCATACAATATAATTAGTGTGGAAAAGAAAATTATATTTGAAGAGTCAAAAGTGATGTAAGGGCTACTTGAAAAAGGTATTTTGAATTTGAAATTGTTCGGAGGTCACTTGTGGTTCACTAGAGATGTGTTGGGCTACTATAAAGCCACAGAAAGACATTAACACCTGTCACACATAAAGGTGACACCTTGTATTGAGTTACTGTCTTCGAGCACACTGTATCGTCTATGTGCGTTGAATTCTGAAACGATGCTGTCTAGAAACCAAAAAGGTAAGTAAAAAAAGTAAGTAGCAGCCCATTATCGTCCCAATGCTGGGCACATGCCTCTCCACTCATATGAGATAGGGTTATTAGAGCATAGACCCACGACGCTGCTCCATTGCGGATTGGCAGGCATAGCACTCAAGTACACTCTCTATTCCTTCACTCTCATAGTCCAATGTGACGGTAATGCGACACGATCGGATAGAGCTCAGGCGCAGGACCGACGGCTTAATGTGCACTCCGAGGCACGGGGGTGGATCACACTGCCAAATTTTTCCCCAACTTCGGGCAAATATTGAGAAAATCTCTGTAGAAAACTGAATGTCGATTTATAATTGGCCCAACCCGGGTCTCGAACCCAGAACCTCCTGTCTGTTGTCGAACATGCTAACCACTAGACCAATGAGGCAGTCAGGCACCAATAAAAGGTAAATTACCCCTTATTAGGTTAGTGCGCTTCCATCTTGAACTGTATCATCACTTACCATTAAGTGAAATTACATTCTAGCGCTGACAGCAATAAAAAAGCTTGTTAAGCCTTCTTGAATAAAGAATATTTTGATTTTGAATACGAAATACGCCGTCAATCACGCTGAGCTGACCGTCCAACAAAACCTCAAACAGTATCGAGTACGGTCATTACTCAAAGCGAAGAGTGAGAACAGATTTAATATTTGCCTATAAATCAATTACGGACGTGTGGCGAGTCCGCTTAACGCTGTGTTATTGTACCTTTCTTTGAGGTAATGATAAATTATCTACAAAGGTACAAACAAGTACGTACCGAGAAACTGTCTATGTGCAATACGTTCTTACATTCACTTACAATTCTTAGACTGTTGCCACAGCCAAGGTTTCACCTTGCAATTGTTGTACGGGCATTGAAATCTTATAAATCTTACATTAAGACATTAATACACGTGAACAATGAAAAACAATTGCATATAAATTTCGATTATTCTAATATTTGCAATATAAAATTTTATAAAGCAGTTACGTAGCGTATAGATTTTATTTTATATAGCATTTAAATTCCCAATCTCGTATAGAAATTGCGTTGAGAAATCCATAATTTATCTATTAATCTAAACTATTCTTAAATTCACCTGAACATGCACAAAATTATCATTCAAAAATAGTTTAATTACTCACTCAAGCATTATATATGTAAAGACTATCTGTGTCTTGAGTAGTCTCACGTATAGTTCCCATTCCCTGGAATATATAGTCTAGGAAGGAGCAAAGGCAGTCTTATTGCTGCAAGCCATCTCTTTCAGAACACCTTTGTCCTAGTGGATGATTAATAGAAACAGTGCAAGAGATAAAGTTGTATATAAGTATAATTTGAATGGAGTAGTCAAATTTAAACTGGTCTACAATTCAACTGGACTCGCAAAAAATCCATCCAAATAATTCCAACTGTTTAGGAAGAATTCAGTCAAAAACAAAGGTCCAGAAAATGTAAAGAATGTCTGTGCTTGGTGCAGTTCACATACTCAGATACAGAAGAAGTACTCATGTATAAAAAGAAAGTGTACCTTCCGGCGTCATCTCTGCAGTGTCCTATCTTGTGGAAATATGAGTAAATCCGTTATTTATCCATCTAAACAACTCTAGAATCCACTTGGTTACAAAAAAGTTTATCAAAATCAGTCAAACTAGTTCAGCCACATACGCGCGTACAGTATAATTATATATGTAAAGATGACATGTATCTTCTAGTGTAACCTATGTGGTGCCCTATCTCGAGGAAATATGAGGAAATCCGTTATTTATCCGTCTGAATCCACTCAGTTACAAAAAAGTTCATCAAAATTAGTGACACTATTTACTAGTTTAGTCTCATACGCACGTACAGAAGAATTATATATGTAAAGATTAGATGGCCTTTCCGGCGTCATTTATGTAATGTCCTATCTCGTGGAGATATGAGGAAATCCGGATTTTATCCGTTTGAATAACTTTAAAATCCACTCGGCTACAAAAGAGTTCATCAACATTAGTGAAACTATTCAGGAATTCATTCACATACGCGCGTACAGAAGAATTACATAAATAAAGATAAGTTGTTCCCTGTAGTTATCGCATAGGCCTAATCCCGTGGATATATGGGAAAATCCGGATTACATTGTCAATTATATCATTAGCTTTAACTCGCGTTGTTCTTGATTCCGTTATCCCGTTATTAGTGCAAGTTTACGTGGCTAAAGGAGCATGAATGTCAAATCAAAGGTCGAATTGTAAAGGAAATCTCTTAGTAAGTTTCGCTTATATCCTGATTGCGTAGGACTTTGGGAAAACATGTTCTTAGTAAGGGACTACGTCGCGTGTTGGAGATCTCGCAAGCGGTCGTTTATGGCTTATTATTCTGATGTGGGAAACGTGTTCATAGTGAGCGTTGTCTACGTTAAATTCTAGCCTATGTCCTTGCTCAGGCTGTAGTCTATCTGTATATCAGATTTAATTTAAATCGATGCAGTAGTTTTGGCGTGGTTGTGCGATAGATTCTTGAATCCAAGTAAAAAGAACACATACCATATAGAAGAATTTGACGACCTATTCGTATAAAGTATCCCATTTAAGTTACTTATTACTGTATTGACTTTTGTAATAATGATATATTTTTTAGGCATCATGTTTTAATAGCTATGTGATTTTATAAAAGAATGACCCAGGTTGATAATTGAGTTAATGTAACATAAACTTCGACAATTATATGGGTATATAAAGATTTGTTTTAGATATAAATGGTTTACCTTAGAAATTTCACGGTTGCCTTTACAAATTGTAAAATAATTCTCTTAAAATCCATACAGTCAGTACCATTTCGTTATTCATTAACACCCGTCGCGACCTCCATCCGAGAGCTCGATTTATTCAAACAAAATACATTTATTTTAGACAATGAGGATCTAAGTGCTTATTGGAGATTGCCTTTTACTATCAACCATAATGTATTATTAATATAAATAAGCATACATTGCGTGTTGATATTGCTGGGCTTTTATTTAACCCAAGCTGATCTGCGTTACTTTGTTTGCGTAGACTTAAATGGTCTTAAAGTACGGTGACCTCTATTTGACCCCCCTAATCGCTGTGCCTCCGCTATTTAAATCTCTGATATCCTCTAAAATATCCGTTTTACTGAAATACTGTTAAGTTCAGATTTGAAATACATTAAATACACGACATATGTAATGTATTAAATTGTATAACAATAATGTTATATTGTATAAAATTGCTTGGTAAATAACACATATTTTTTGTTATATGTAATAGATAAAAATGGTTATAATGGGCTATCCTTTACCGATAAATCTATACAATAGTGGATTTTAAATCGATCTGTCTAAGATATAGAATTTCTTACTACATTATATTTATTTATCTCATAAGGTTTAGTCAGCGATGGAGATTTAAGCGCCCAGAGATATGTTTGTTACGACATCATACATACATCATCATGAATTTTTCTTATTTACTGTGCTATAATATGTATGTATTATACATATAAATCTTCCTCTTGAATCATTGTATCTATTGCTGCAAACTGCAATAAAATACGTTGAATAGTATAAAGATTTAAGTGAATAGAAAGCCGGAGCGACTTAATTTTGTACTATGTAAAGATTGAAATGAAAACTGTCCTTCACTTTGCTAGCAGATGTCCAGGGTTAAATTCCTAGTAGATCAAATTTAAGAATTTGTATTTACCATCTGGAAACCCCGGCTTTGGCTAGTTACCACCACCAAAGAGGTGCCACCAAGTAATAAAATTGCTTTCTCGTACGATGCTTTGGAGAAACCTTATGGGGTAAATTACACGTTATCAGGTTGGTAAAAAAAGGAAACAATTCACATATCTAACCTCTGATATAAAAGTAAGTAATGTATAGGTTTCTATTGATAGTTTCGTATATGCTTTTGAGTGTAAATGTCTAGTGGTTGCCGAGTTCTCAGCGGGGGTGCCACGGCGGCCTACCGACGCTCATCACTATTCAATAAGTTCCATTTATTGAAATTACATAATTTGTGTGTGAATAATGACGAATGTGATGGATCTTCGTGGGCGATGCGAGCGACTTAAACCCGATTAACTTTTGACCGGCGTACGTTATTAATAAGCTGTCTATTCAACACTGCATTGCTTGCATTCATACTAAACATGTTCCATTTAAGGCTGAATTAGTTTTTTTAAAAAACAAATAGAAGAAAGAGAGAAAATAACTTTATTCGGAACATGGTGTGAGGTACAATTTCAACTTATAGTATACTGTATACATTAGCAATGGCAGTGGAAAGTCTACTTAGTTGAACTATAGATTAATTTTCGTTAACATAAAAGTTGTATTTCACTTAGTCTTTAATTACTTATTTTCATATTATTAGATACACTCTTCGTCGTCGTCGTCGTCGCTTCAACCGATGGACGTCCACTGCTGGACATAGGTCTCACGAAATGATGCCCACAAGACCCGATCTTGTGCCGCCTGGCTCCAGCGGCTACCGGCGATCCTCCTTATATCGTCGGTCCACCTTGTGGGGGGTCTTCCTACACTGCGTCGTCCAGTGCGGGGTCGCCATTCCAGCACTTTCCGACCCCAACGTCCATCGGTTCGTCGGACTATGTGCCCCGCCCATTGCCACTTCAGGTTCGCGATTCGTAGAGCTATGTCGGTGACTTTGGTTCTGCTACGGATCTCCTCATTTCTGATTTGATCGCGTAGAGAAACTCCGAGCATAGCCCTCTCCATCGCACGCTGAGTGACTCTGAGCTTCCGCATGAGGCCCATAGTCAGCGACCACGTCTCAGAACCGTAGGTCATCACTGGCAACACGCACTGTTCGAAGACTTTGGTCTTCAGGCACTGAGGGATATTGGACGAAAAAGTCTTCCGGAACTTCCCGAACGCTGCCCAACCGAGTTGGATTCGGCGGTTGACCTCTTTCTCGAAATTGGACCTACCTAGCTGGACTATGTGTCCCAGGTATGTATACTCGTCAACAATTTCGAGTGTAGAGTTCTCAACGATGACTGGGTGGAGCGGAACATGGATATTGGACATAACTTTCGTCTTATCCATGTTCATTTTTAGGCCCACCTGTCGAGAAGCTCTGCTGAGGTCATCGAGCATTGCATTGAGATCTTCCAGAGTCTCTGCCATAATGACCACGTCGTCGGCAAACCGTAGATGAGTGATGTACTCGCCGTTGATGTTGATGCCCAGTCCGTTCCACTCCATAAGCTTAAACAGGTCCTCCAACGCCGCAGTAAAGAGCTTCGGGGAGATAACATCTCCCTGTCGCACTCCACGCTGCAGTTGGATAGACTCTGTGCTTTGGTCCTGTATACGGACTGACATAGTGGCGT
>JACTOM010000045.1:5068460-5173223 GCA_015832385.1 Elymnias hypermnestra | reverse complement strand
ATTAAACATACATACATACATAGCATCACGCCTCATTCCCATAGGGGTAGGCAGAGACAACATCCTTACACTTGCCACGATCCTTGCATATCTCCTTCGCTTCTTTCATTCTCATTAAACCTTTCATACAAGTTCGTCGGTTTAGAGTACTCTTGACCTGGCCGTTATTTAAAATGTCCTGGATTTGGTCCAGGAACGTTTGCCTTGGTCTTCCCCTTCCAACTTCCGCATTCGCTCTTGACTCATAAATCCTTTTTGTCAGTCTCCTTTCATTTATACATACTTACATTCGTAATCTAATCAATATACAGATTTTACTTTACAACGAATATATATCTAAACTAATATATTTTATAAATTCGTAACATCATTTACATTAGCAAATTTAAAAATAATCTACAGGTAATGAAAAAAAAAAAATTTAAATCGCTCCAGTAATTGTTAGCTTTATAAGAATAAAACGGTATATGTATATCTGTGGGTATTATTGGTATGCTTGGATTATGAGCTAACTCACCAGTGCCAGGCCCAGTTATAAGGGTCGCTACAATTTTCTTTAGATTGACATTTTAAAATTCGTTATATCTTTCGAATGGAATTTCCGATTTTATAAGAGTTTTACGGTACTGGAATGGTCATTAATAAATCATTTAAAAGGCAGATATATGAATAATATGGTATGATTATTGTCGGAACTTTTATTAACTTTTAAAATGCATAAAAGTAGACAGTGGCATAACCAGAGTAGTTGGTATGGCATCGCGGACTTTTTTGTAGATATTAATACGTTATATAATATTGTAGAACATTTTTTTGTTCTTTCGTTAATAGTTTTTGCAGCGCACGCGATAACAGATACTTCTTTCACCTTGATCCCTTTATTTTTTTTAAATATAGTCTTATGTCGCTCAGTGAAAATGTGGCTTTCTAATAGTGTAAGAATTATTTAAATCCACCTGTTATTTTTGTGTGAAAACGTTACAGACATATATACATACAGAAACACAAATGTTTCCTCTTATAATATCAGTTTAGATAATAAATATAGCATTGCTGGTAGATAAAGATTTAAGCCCGCCGTTTGCACTTTATGTAATAAAGTTTATAATTAAGTACATAGCGTTAGACAGCTGAGTATGACGGCTCAGTCTAATTCAATACAAAATAAAATACGAATTTAGGAAATTGGATTTTCTAATTTATTTATGTCTGGTCTGGTGGGAGGCTTCGGTCCTGGCTATTTAGCACTGTCCAAACAAAGACGTACGGCTGTATTGTGTTCCGATACAGCGCTGTGTAGAAACCATACGAGATAAATGGCCTCTTAACAAATTAGCGTGCTTTCACTTTAGACTGTATCATCACATTCAAACCCTAACCTGTCAGCAATTAAAAAAGACGTTCTTACTTCAAAAACTTCCATTGCTTGCCTCGCTGGTGTTAAAATACGAATAGTCACTTGTATATCCGAATATATTTCCCCTTCTCTATATTTAAATACACTTTCTGACAAACGAAAGACATCAGTTATAGATTTATGCTACTATAACATTGTCACAACAGTCTAATCTCAATGATTTAATTGGCCCATCTGAAATTGAGTTTGCCGTCATCTTAATTTCAATTGATACGTACCACTTATCTGCATATCTTAATTTGTTTTGAATATCTGTCTTCATTCGCTACAAAAATAATGGGGACCCAATTAGAAAGGACCCATTTAATGAGATGGAAACAGAGTGGCGATTAATTGCAATTTTAACTTGGACTCTGTTGATTTATATCGAAAGGAAACCAACTTGTTTTAAGAGAACTTCAAATAGGAATACTAAGCACAATTAGAATGAATATTATGTTTAGATTTACCTTTTAACTTTAAGGTAAGGTAAATAATTGCCTAACTATTACAAAGACTTGGTGTTAATCTTTAAATAGCTTATTAACTTAGAGTCTACTTGCGATTTAGTTTGTATTGAATTCAATTTTATTAAAGATATCTTATCTTTAGTGTAAATGTAATGACTGTTATTGATAAATATTTGAATCATATGTAACATTTTTCAAAGTCTGCCTCACTATAAATGTTAAAGTGTATTTTCTATCGTAATAATTAAATTTATGATAATGAAACATACCTAATTTTTAAGAGATAATAAAGAGATATAATTGTATAATTTATTATAATTTGTAATTCATATATTGATATATATTGATGTAATTCATATATTGTATATGAATTTATGATAAAAAATCAGAATCATTTGTTCAAGTAAACATTGTTGAATTGTATATTATATACTATTTTATATAAATCTACAAGTTACTTCTGAAATATATAAAAAATATTATTAATTAATATAAAATATTTGTATTGTTCACTCAAGAAATCATAAAGACAAATAGCTATACTAAACCAAGTAAAATACGTGATAAATAAAGTGGTTGTGTAAATAAGCGCAACGTGAATTAATATTGATGCTTTTTATTAACTAAAAAATATCGTATTATATATTTTACCAATCATAAAGGCAAATAAGTAAACTAAAACTATTAATATTCGTGATAAATAACAACAAAGCAATTTTCCTAGGTGGCACTCTTAACTATGATTTTGTATATTATTTTTCCTTTAGTGTCGATATGCGTGTATATTTCGTTAGATCATTGTTGATTGTGTCAATGGCCACAAGGAAAGTATTTTATTTCAGAGCATTTACGATAATATAGTCTTTTGAAATTGCTAAAGATCGAACCCGGGACTCTGCTTGCAAAATAAAAACTTACTCGTTTCATCAGTGAGGCTGTCAAACCAGTCAAAGGGTCAACACTAAAACATAACTTTTAAGAATCCAAAATGAGTAGGTGTCGTTTCATAGAAAACAGAATAACGGTGTCAATTCGGACATACCACTCTCTAAAATTCGTCCAATTCTTAATTTTGAAGATCAAAATCGATATCAAAATATTCTTAATTCAAATAGGCTCAATAAGCTTATGAATCGTCAGTAGTCTGTCCGTTGGTATAACATCTACCGGTTCGGAAAGTTGATTCCGCTGAGAAGTAACCAGCCAGAAACTCAACGGTTACTCCTTTTAATATAGTTTTTGTACGTTACAAAGTGTTTAAATTCAAATTCAAAATTCTTTATTGCAATTAAATGCCTAATGTGGTGTGTAATACAATAGTGTAATAAAACCAAACTTTAAATCTATACACATTAAAATAAATTTATACAAAACGTAAATGTATACAAAATTTAATATTATATGAATTCGTAGATACAAGTTAAAATTATAATAAAAATAGTTTAAATAATGTCGAAAATATATTGTATTTGTATATGAAATTTAATAGGAAAAAAATATTTTATTATTATAAAATGTCTTATAAATTTAAAAAAGAATTGTATGACAATTCTTTTTTAAATATTAATTAATTTAGCTTTCATGTGCAACTGGAATCAAGTCCAAACATATTTGACACTTAAATAATTTTCAATATTATAATATGCCTTTTGTAATAGGATTTTTTAACTTATTACTTAAAACTACGTGGAGCCAAACCCAAAAGTGTTACTAAAACCCCAAGTTCAGGTATCTTATTCAAAATGCGTATGCTAAACCCGGCAAATGATTACCCGCGACTTCATCTGCGTGAAATGTTTTTTGTGTAACAATTTCATCACTTAAAGCAAATTGTTGTACAAATAAGAAAATTACCTCTACTCGGCATAAGGAATATTCATATCAAATTTAAAGTATCTACGCCTTATGGTTTCAGAGATATCGTGATGAATCAATAGATATCTGGATCTCTCTTATACATATATAGATGAGCTTATAAATACAAGACCGCCTTTTTTCACTATCTCAAAGTTTAGCGCTACATGACGTTACAACAGAATTTTAATTTAATAAACGAAAGATAGTATTGTATACTTTTACTATTAGAATACATAAAAATCATGACATTTGGTAGCCTCTCATGAATATTTAAGTCCCAAGAGCCACTTTAATGTCATTCAACCCCCGGGGCAATCGACACAAAAACGTATGTGTGGGGGTGGGACAATCTACTGTTATTCCCGTTAATCAAGCGCGAACGGATAAAGAGAAACTTCATTGTGCCTGGCCAGGGCTCGAACCTGGGACTTCTCTAGACGAGAATTGCACACGTCTCACCACTAAGCCATGTAGATAGTCAACAAATGGGATTTTCTCCATATTCCCATGGATACAGAAACGTGTGAGATAAAGCGATAAACAGCTGTTTATAGAGAGAAAATAATCAATTTCGCTTCATAAAGACAATGTTTAAAGTTTATAACTTTAAAATTAGTATTTTTTAATTTAGAGAAACCACATTAGAATTGACACCATTATCTTACAGTGATTCTTGCGACAGAGGCTTTACGATTTCCGAGAACAAGCAGACGCAAGCCACGACTCACTGAAAACGGTAAATTCTCTAAATTAAAATAGGTGGATGCTGGAGACCACTCGTGACCTGACTCCAAAATTGATGTTGTCTGAAATAAATATTTCTTAACGTAGGAAGTCGTAAAACATTCTAGACGGACATTCCATGCCGGTTAATCACAAAATCGTGGAAATATTTCTCGTAATTTCTGTAACACTTATATTTATATATATACAAAGAAGAACCTATAATTGTACGTTTATACTTTTACTATGCTGTACATCTATTGTATGTAATGTACATAGATAAAAAAATAAAAGTGCGTGCGTACAAAGTCCGTCAGAAGTAAAGCTTCTTTGGCACACTAATTTTTAAGTCTTGTTTATATAAATACAAATCTAAAACATTTCTGAGACTTAGTGGAAGGGAAAAAGGATAATATGTTAGGAGTTTAATGAATTTAATTGTCATTAACATATTAAAAGTGTCGAAAATTAATAATTTCTTTAAATCTCAAATGACGAATAGTAAATAAAAATTCACGAAGTATTTTTATATTTTATGAAAAATAATACATTAAATTATCAAATGTCGCGTGACTAATTAAAACCCCAGATGTTGTTTGTAAATATTAAAACTACCTAAGTCTCAACCGAATTAGCATAAACAACGTTGCACATCTTTGTGACGCTAATCACGCGTTCCTTCAGTAAAAATTTTATCCTCATGTGCCTAAAGAAGAATACTTCAAAAAGATAGTTCGCTCATTACAAAATTTCTTAATTTATTAACTTGATATTTAGCAAATTTACTCTTTTTGCGATGTAAAAGCCTTTTTTTCTAATACCTTTCGCCCGATAGATCGCTCACTAAAAATGAGTTCCTTTTATTCTCACGGAATCGGGATGCATAAGCAAAAAACAATCACTTACTGACTCTAAGCTTGATTCAGGTGAAATTGAACATACATGCATATTCATTTCACAACGTGGACAATCACTAAGTACGGTTTTTCCTACATTCCCAAGGAATTAAGAACCAACCGGCTAGTTAATAAAGCCTTTTCTGAACTTGTGCTTTTTCCTATGCTAAAAAAGTTCTAAACAGATGCTTTTAAGTTTCATCAGAGGCTTTAATATTTTATATATTTATTTTAATTGTTCAGGAAATTACAAGCCACATTTATTATATCAAAAAATATAATGTCATTTTAATTAATGTTAGCAAATAGCTTACTACAGTTTAGCAAACTCAACAAAATGGCATTCAACATAATAATCCTTTACATTTAAATAATATTTATTAATTAAATGAAAAGAAGAATGAAATTTGAAAGTACTATTAACGATTCACTCTGTCCACGTATTCTTCAAAGATATAATTAATTTATTTATTTCTTAAATTTTTTGCAATACTTTCGCATATTTATACGTAAGTATTCAAGTAACTGAATACCTTTTTTTCTAAAATAAAAGGCAGAATAAGTTACTCCTTATTACTTCAGCTATCTGTTAGTGAATGTCCTGTTAAAATCCTTCTAACTATTTCAGAGATAATCGAGAACAAATGTACAGACAAAAGTCTTAAAAATGTATATTTCTAACAGTATTCACTTTCAAATGTATTAAGAATACGATTTAGAATTAAAATTCATTGTTTTTATTTGTATACATTAGATATACCTAAATTAAAATTCTATTTGTTTTTTGTTTAAGTAGGCCTTTACAGCACTTTTGAATTCTCAAATATAGACTTTTAGAAACATTAATTCCAATGTACGACTGTTGATGACGTTAAGGAACGATTTATAATCTAAAGTTACAAGGGTTTCTTCACGCCCTGTTTTGAGAAGAGTCCACAAAGTCAGTTATTATAAAAACCATAACTGTTATTTTACAAAGGAAGAAAAACAATCAGTTTTTTAATATTAACTCACGCGGAGACAACCAAGGATACTGGGAGCTATTTATAATAACTTTATATGCTCATAAAACGAAACTGCAACCGAACAGTAAAAATTAAACACTGATAAATTATCGTAAACATCATTTTTGAAATAAAAATCATATTACAGTTAAAGGTTAATACGGCAGCGGCCGCCCGTCGGGCGTTAACTCCTTTAATTAGCGCTCGATCGGGTCCCTTAATACAATATGACATAGACATTACCCTGGCTATGCTCGTAAACTTGCCGATGAAAAGGCTTGTTTTTAGACTAAGAGCTAACAACATTATTGTACGTCTGGGTAACATATATCGTATGGATATAACTTAATGTATATAGTCGTGTATAACGTACAGAAACTTGGCCCTTCACCGAGCAACAACGAAATGAAATAAATATCTGTCAGAATGGGATAATGAGAAGTAACTTGGGAGTAATGCAAATAG
Organism: Elymnias hypermnestra; assembly: GCA_015832385.1. Taxonomy (NCBI): domain Eukaryota; kingdom Metazoa; phylum Arthropoda; class Insecta; order Lepidoptera; family Nymphalidae; genus Elymnias; species Elymnias hypermnestra. The sequence goes on along the minus strand of JACTOM010000045.1, from coordinate 5,166,412 downwards.
ATAAATAGTATATTACGCACAATACGACGATAATTGTAATTGATAAAAACGCGGATGTCGATGCCATACTTTCGTCCCATGGTGTATATACAATTTTCCACCAAAAATTTAAATACGTGTCGGAGTGCAATGGTCTGTGGAACGCTGTCGCCATCTGTCTATCGGCGTGGGGGAGAGTCAGTCCGGCGCGTCTCTCGGTACTTTTCGGGTGAAGGTCCGCCGGTGCGGTCGACTATTGAAATAGCCGCGTTCCTATCTATTATTCCTAATGAGTTTGTGTAAATTGATATCGGGAACATTAAGTGNAGTTTGTGTAAATTGATATCAGGAACATTAAGTGATTGAACATTATAATCTGAGTTAATTAGTAAAGTGTTTGATTGCACCAACATTACCCACGAACGCCCACTGTATGGAAAATTGATGCCATTAATGACGATGTCGGCAGAGAACCCTACGCCTCTATGCCTTATGCTCCTCCTTCTCTCTTATTCTCCAACATACTAATGTTTAAAATAATATGAAATAAAGTTAGATATTAAGTCTTTCAAACACAAGCTATATTATATCCTAGAAATATGTTTATATATGCAGTCAAAAATGCAATGAAAAGAAAGTCAATAAAATATTTTAAATAATATAAAGAAAATAAGTTCTAACGAGTCGTAAGAAGAATTAAGTGAAGAACAACTAAAGAAACGCGTATTTAGCCATGCGCCAAAAATTAGAAGCATGCGCATTAAATTACGTATTTATTTAATCGGAAGGCAATGTAGCATTTTCATCATTGAAAATATTTCCGAAAGTACGAACTTTTAACACAGGTATGATAATAATACAAAAAAAAAGAATAAAAGAAGACACCTATTTCCTTAGGGAACGTACAATGAATCTACAGAAAATTAAAGCAATCGACGTGACACTTGATGAGAATAAAGCAGGAAAAATGGACGAGAATAACAAGTGAATGGTATCCTAGTTATAGTAAAAGAAGTAAAGTAAGACCAATAAAGCGACAGGAAGACGACATGAAGAAAGTAGCAAGACCAAATAGACTACGTACAGAAAAGTATCGGTAAAGATGAAAAGAATTAGAGGAGGTCTTAGTCGAACGACAAGCTTTTAGGAAACAAAAACTGAATGCCGAGAGCATAGTTTAAATTAAAAAGAAAACAACAATAAACGCTTATTTTATAACAAACAGATATTGAAACAAGTAAATCTTGTTATTTATTATATACAAGCGACTTGCCCTGGCTTCCTACAGATAGTAGTATTATTGTCTATATTTTGTTTATCGAAACAGAGAGGAGGTTTTAAAAGAATGTTTTTGTTTTATTGTTTTAATGGTCTCGATGGCGTAATGGTGTTATTATACGCATTGTTAATAGAGTATAGGGGTTGGGTTTCCTTCAGGGTAAATTTATGGAATTGTTTTTTTCCAATTTATCTACAATTTGTTACTTTGTTTTGTTGCATAACATTAAATCAGTTGGCTTATCACTATGATCTCTCCTGTTGCAAATAATCGACACGTACTAATCGCTAGAGATTATTTGCTTTTTAATAGGCTCTACAGTTTTATATTTACTTTTCATTCTATAGTTTGTCATAAACTTCTATATTCTGCGTCTAATTAGAAGATACATTATCCCAAATCTCTGATGTGTAACTGTCATTTGGACGTAACAGAGTTAGACCAATTCGTACATGATAATCAAATACATAATCACTTATATCACATGGATTCCAAGGGCGCCGTGTATAATATAACATATTTTCAATAATAATGCTACTATTAATACTAGAATACTTTTTTTTCTGAAACAGTAGCAAAACTTTTAATCCTGTATCAATTGTTATGACGCCTGTATAACTGATTCTTTATACTTGGTTATTACACATTTAAAAACATCAGATTATATTAAAACTTTGTCCACTTGGGGTAAAAACTGTCGTTAACATAATACAGATATCATCAAAATGCTCAGAAACAATAAAGTGATTGTTTCGTTAATCAATCTAATATTAAACTATTTATTTTTATATTATACTTTTTAGTTTGGTTTTATATTAAAGAATGTTTTTGAAGTGAAACTACATTGGGCGCATGAGGCTAAAATTTTTCGGATGAAACGCGTGATTAGCGTCACAAAGATGTGCAGCGTTTTGTAATGCGTATCTAATTCATTTGAAGGTTAGGTAGTTTTAATACTTACAAGGAACATGTGTGTTTGTTTTAATTTTCGACTCTTTTAATATTTTAATGACAATTAAATACATTAAATTTCTAACATATCTTCCTCTTTCCTTCCCTCTAAGTCTCGGAAATCATACTTTTAAATTTGTATAAATATAAACGAGATTTAAAAATTAGTTTGCCAAAGAAGTTTCACTTTATTTTTTAGTACTTGTAACCATTTCTCATTTTTCTAATTTTGTTTTTCATAAATAACAAATACGGATTACAAAATCAAGAATATATTTAGCTCGTTATCCCTTAGACTATCAGTTATTATGAATGTTACTCTGAAATTGCAGCATTTGGCATTTAAATCGGGTTACAATGTACTGCTAAGCTCCGCCGGATCAGTGCGGTTGTTACGTAGCCGAAACCGGTTTGGCATTGCCAAGTTTCTTTCAAAGCCAATATAAATTATTTGAATTTTATCGATGAAGAGTTTTATTACATAACTCGCTTGTCCGTTGACATAAGCCACCGTGAATGTCCATGTTGTCCAGATTAAACTTTCATCTGATCGGATTGTATGACAAGTGGTATCTATTACTACATAGAAATTCGGATAGGTAGAGTTTCGTAGAATCCGTGTGTGTATGTCCAGTTAATTATTGAAGTAGTTGGTGGGGAGGAGGGAGTGGGTAGATTAATGAGCAGCTACCGCTTGCTTATCGGAACATCTGGGCCATGACTGATCATCTGTCGTGCGCCTGCGCCTGTAAGAGAAGAGTAGGGAATCCTGTTTATTTATATCGATACATAATTTGCTTTACGGACTTATATATATATATATATATATATATATATATATATATATATATATATTGCTGTATGTAAATTAGATGACTGACTAAGAATCGATATACTCGTTGGAACGTTTACAAATTTATTTTTCAAAATGAAACTTCTTTAGGCCCATGAGGGTAATTTTTTACGGATGAAACGCCTGATTAGCGTCACGATGAAATACAGCGTTTTTATACTAATTCGTGTGAAGGTTAGGTAGTTTTAATATTTACAAATAACATGTGGCATTTTAATTTGCCACTCGTCATTTAATATACTGTTTTTCATAAAATATAAAATAAAAATATTTCATAAACCCCCTTTTCCAAATAGTATTAATTTTCGACCCTGTTACTTAGAACTTAGAAAGAAACAAAACTTAGAAATTAGTTTGCCAAAAAAGTTTCACATCTGACATGTGTACTTTGTACGCATGCACTTTTAATTTTTAACTAAACCTCGAAGTAAATATCACGCTACTAATGTGATATATATACATAAAAGCATATAAATTAAAAAAGATATAAGTGAACGGAAGTTCATTGGATCATTAAATCTATTTAAAAGTTCCCTAGTTTATTTTCAGTTTCATTTTTGCGTATTCAATGAAACGTTGAGAGTAATCTCATTGCTTTTTGATCCTGTAAATTAAAGGCTACTTTATAACAATTTAATAACCTATACACCTTATTTAATAAAGTGAATATATTATAAACAAGATTTGTGTTCATTTTTTCCGCGAACCAAATGTGGCCAAACTACTATTTTATTTCAAGGAGCCAATTTGTACAATAAATCACCAAAAGACATCAAGTACGCAAAATCACTTGTAATATTAAAAAAAAAAACTATTTAAGTTTCACATTATAAATAAATTATTTCATATTTAGTAAAAATTAAACACGTTTTGTCTCTTCTAGTTATTTAGTAGGTATTAAAATCTAAGATAGCATTGGTAAAAATTGTGCACATTCTCATGTAAGTGAATTCATTCATATGAGAAACTACCAGACTCGAAAGACTTCGTTTTGTCAAAAAGATTGTGAATTTCAGTTTTACGAATGATTTCCGAAATGAAATTACAGCAATTTGGTTGGGTTTTGACTATTTAATTGATTTTGAACTTTGTGCAGCGGTAATAAAGTGCAAATTGACTCTTTGACGTTAGGAATACACCTACATTATTTAGACAACAGTGAGTACTTGCAATTTATTATGAACATTATTGAATAGTAATAAAGGTCAAACTGACTCTACATTTTGGTTAGAAAACGTTTGTATGGGACACAGAAAAGGGCTGTTTTTAGGGTTTTCCCTTGCAATTATTCGAACTTTTCTCGTCGTAAAAACCATCCTTGGACTACAATGAACATTTAAAAAAAGAATTGTCAAAATTGACCTAGGCGTTGTTGAGTTATGCGCTTACCATCATATTTTGCGATTCATTTTCATATTATAGAAAATAAAGATTTTAAACCTTCATTTATTTACCAAACAAGTGATGTTTTAAAACTCTATAGCTCAGTGATTAATATGTAATTTAAGGGCAGATAAATTGACACGTATCGCATTAGAAACTGCAGCATGAATTGTCTTTTAGATAATATAGTAGTCAAACTATAAACCCAATCATTAGAAAAAACAAACATCTCCACAGATACTAGAAAACATAAAAAAATAAACATCGACAAATATATTTATTCCCGCGGCACTACCCGTCGTGATATGACATTGGACGGCATTGCTTCCCAGAAGTCATACTCATCGAATACCTTACGAGCGCCGTGTACCATTCCACCTTTTTCTCTTCGCCATAGTTTTATTGGGTGCATTGAAATATTTTTGTTTAGATTAAGCGACGTTTAGCCAGTAGATCGGTACATTAGGATTAATGTCCGACATCAGTTATCCGTATGTCCCCTACATTGAGGCTACATTGTTTAATACTGACGCTGGCTGTCATAGGAATCGAGTATTTAATGGTATACTCAAAATATTGAATGGCTCGTTTTCTTGATACGATCTTATTGCTACTGATTAATTATTTCTACCTTTTTTTTAAGGTAGCTGATTTTGCATTAGGCAATGGTATTTTGGTGATTTAATAAAGAGGTAGCTCAGTTAGGGTTAAGGTCATTAAGCAGATAATCATTATAAAATGTCCAGAGATTGATTCAAAAACAGTCGTATGAAACTACATGGATGTGCAAAGGCCATTATTATTACAGATAGATAACGTTTTTGATAAAGGATTTATTAACATATAAATACACGTGATTTTACCTCAACCTATAATTTGGTGACTCTAAAATCTTCACGCTTGGGATGGTGACACGAAATCAGGTTTGCTCAGCTCTCTAATAGAAATTAGTTACCTTTTTATAGGACCATTTGTTACGACAAATCAGTTTTCACTTTGATGATGTGGTCATGCAAATATACACACAATAATACGCTTAATCAAAAAGGCAAATGCAACGTATATAACACCTATGTATTATAGTTAATATAAATTTTTAAAATAACATATTCATAATAGCTAAGATAAACGTAATGTAGGTAACAGAAAAAAGCTCTCCTTGCTGGATATAAAAAAGCAAGGTATCTATTTGCATTATTTGTTTTCCTAGATTATAACAAGTAGAATTTCAAGCTGACTTTTTCACCGTAGGCTAGTTAAAATATAAAAGTTGCCACTGACATCGTCCATCATACCGTTCATTACTGAATATTATCGAATGCGGACACAATCGCTCGATTCGGTGGCCAAGATCGATTGATTCATATCGAATTTGATGTACGACGCCGATTGAATAAAGTTACGGCAATGCATATGAGTATTAAGGTTTGTTTTCCTTACACATGTTTGTAAAAAAATATTATCTTTAAAGAAGTGCATGCTTCAACCATTTTATAATGCTAATATAATGTTATAACTGTATTCTACTACTTTCACCAAATCTGTTTTTAATCCCAATCAATACGTATCACACATTTCAATGTCTATCCTAGCCAATTAATATCCGAACTGTTACAAAATTCGTTAAATGATGTACACAGGACATAAATTATTTTTATTACCATCATTCTCTGGCTGGATTTATTTGTATGTTTCCTTAGATAGATTACAATTACTGTTACCGTAACAAATACACTGAAGATAATGTAACCTACAAAAAATATGTTTCAAAGAGTTACTATTGGATTTCGGTATTTCTTGTCGGTATTTTCTCAATTGAATCAAAAATTTGAACCGGTGGTAGTAATATTAGCAAAAGAGGCTTTTGAGACTACTTGAATATAGAAATGTTTTGATTTTGAGAGTATATCACTGCTAAGATAACATAAACCTTAAAAGGAAATTTAAATTGTTTGCTAAAATTTAGTTTCAGCTTTGGGATAGTTGAATAACCCAATGAATTATGTAAATATTATATTTGAGGAAAAAAAGCTCTAAGTAGCTAAGATGAGAAGTAGGCCATAACATACATAATTTGTGACTATACTCGTAAACATATGATGTCGTAAATACTTAAGCATCATACCAGAAATACTCCTGTATTATCAGGTTTTCAATTATCTATATAATTCACCACATTTTATTGTGAGGTTATCGCGCTAGTGGAATTTACCCTTTAGCATGTTTGTATACCTATAGGTTATAGGGCTAATGATTTCAAAGTAAGTGATGTTTCAAAAATGTTTATGCTACTGGTTGCCCTAACGATGTCTAATATTTTTTAGTATCGGAATATACCTATAGACATATAGAGAGATAAAATTGTTTCTATAAATCATATAAAATGTTAAAACGTCCATATAATTTTACAAACTATTATAATCATTGAGATTATGAGAGATTTTTAGCTCATAATCAGAGAATAAAAGCCATGATATCGTAATGGTAGCCTATTCAGGTCCCACTACTGGGCAAAGACGTCCTCACTCATAGGACAAAGCATTAAATAAACCCACTATGCAGTCTACACATTACCCATGATTGCTCCCGGGATGTGCAGGTTTCCGCACCATGTTTTCTTTCGCCGAAAAGCACAATGATGGATTAGAAAGAATAATCAAGTACGTAAGTTTATTTTTTATTAAGAGAAACTTTATGGGACCATTAGGGTTCTGTTAATAAAAAAATTAAAAGTGCGTGCGTATAAAGTACACATGCCAGAAGTGAAACTTCTTTGGAAAAATAATTTTTATTTCTTGTTTATATTTATACGAAGCTAAAACTTTAGATTTCCGAGATTTAGAGGGAGGGAAAAAGGAAGATATTGTAGAAATTTAATTGACTTATTCTATCTATCTAAAGAATCCTTAAAAAAGGAGATAATCAAAGTTCATAGAAATAAATCATTAACACAATGAAATGACCAAACCTAATACTGGGGATATTGGCCTTGGTTATTATACACATATTCTAAACCACATATACGCATACCAGCTTTTCTTCTTTTTTTTTTTATAAAACAGGTACTAATTCTTCTTACATTACTAAATTCCACCAAAAAACACAAATACACTCACTAATTCTTACATACCCACTCACACCTACATAACACTCACTAACAACACAGCGAATATCTCAGTTTTTTCTTTTCATTGTTTCCTAATTTTTACTTCCTAATATCTACTCTGTTATTTTGATAACTATTTAATAATTGGTGTAATCCGTAATTGGCCTTATTTTAAGTATATTAATTATTCTATGTAACAATTTGTTAAAACGCTGTTGGGTTACCAATAAATAAATAATTGTCATTAAAATTTTAAAGTGTCGCAAACAAAAACAAATATTTTATTAAAATTTACAAATAACGAGTTATAAATAAAAATGGTACGTGTGTTTTGTCTATATTGGAAATTATTAATTAAATTTAACTTTTGAATTTAACATTTACAAAAGAGAATTTATGAAATATTTTATGAAAAATAGTATATTAAACTACTAAATGACGAGTGGAAAATTAAAATGCCGCAAGTTATTTGTAATTATTGAAACTACCTAACCTTAAAACGAAGTAGCATAAAAACGCTACGCATCATCGTGACGCTAATCACGCGTTTCATCTGTAAAAAAATTACCCTCATGCGCCTAAAGCAGTTTGACTTTTAAAATAAACTTCGGATTTGAAGCCATGACTATTCCAAATGGAGAATCCAAGAGATATCGAGGTATCTATTGACTCATCACGATATCTCTGGGACCATAAGGCGTAGAGACTTGAAATTTGGTGGGGTGATGCTTTTTGCCAAGTAGAGGTCAGCTAAAAACGGATTATACAAAATTCCACCCGCCAGGGGAGTTGCAGGGGTGTTAACTATTGACTCATCACGATATCTTTGGAACCATAAGGCGTAGAGATTCGAAATTTTGTAGGAATATTCCTTTTGCCGAGTAGAAATCAGCTAAGAACGGAGTCTACGAAATTCTACCCGCAAGGGGATTTGCGGGTTGTTAACTATTGACTCATAAGGATATTGCAGTAATACACAGCAGTAGCACATTGAAGTATTTATTCGTATGTGTCTTATTAGTAAAACAATTTGCCTAAATTAGTAAACATGCTACCCAAAAAATATTCCACGCAGACGAAGTCGCGGGTTCAGCTAGTAAGTAATAAAAGCTCATTTCGTATTATATATTTCTATAAGTATAATACGTTTTACAGTAAATATCTATGTTATGATAGCAACTAAAATAAACTCGAGGTGCTGTTGTCTATAAAACGTTTATTGTTTCTTGATACCAATCGCTGTGACCAAACTGTTCTGTATCATTTTTACTGCGTGGGAAACATTTTATTTATAGAAAGAAAAGTAATTTTATTGTTATTTAATATTCGCTTTCAAGAAAAAATAACTTTTAAGATTCTGTTGAATGTTTATGGAAAAAATGGATGTCTGTAATAAAAACAGTCTGATAGTATTTATTAGAATTTTCTTGACATTTTAAACTTGCCCTTTCTCAGTGTCCCATTACTAAAATGCTATATAATTTATTCTCCTGTTTCGGTGAAAAATTGGTGTGATAAACAGCTGCTTTCACATTTTTTTATATTTATTTATGAAGTGAAACTTCTTTAGGCCCATAAGGGTAAATTTTTTAAGAATGAAACGCGTGATTACGAAAATGTGCATCGTTTTTTATGCTAATTCCGTTGAAGTTTAGGTAGTTTTAATATTAACAAATAACATGTGGCATTCTAATTTGCCACTCGTCAATTTAAAATTTAATATTTTATATTCAAAAACAAAATTATTAATTAGAATTTATAAAATTGACAAAAACATGTTGCATTTTTATTTACAATTCGTCAAACGAGATTTCAATATGACAATTAAATTCCTAACATATCTTCCTTGTTCCTTCTAAGTCTCGGAAGTCTAATGCTTTAGATTTGTATAAATATAAACAACACTTAAAAATTAGTTTGCCAGAGAAAAACTTCTTTTTTAAATTCTGACATGTGTACTTTGTACACACGCACTTTTTTTAAATTATCGTATTGCCATAGGTCCTTGACAAGTATTCAAAATTTCAAATTAATCTGATGTTTTCAAGTGCTCTAAAATAGAGTTTAAATATCCCATTACCTATATAAAAGTAAAAAAGTAAGTACATCACTCTCATAGTCACATATGACGAGAATCCGATACGACCGGAGAGAGATCAGACGCAGGACCGACGGTTTAACGTGCTCTCCGAGGCACGGGGGTGGATCACACCGCCAACTTCCCAATTTCGGGTAAATATTGAGAGAATCTCAATATTGACTTTTGAATTGTCCCGACCTGGGACTCGAACCCAAGACCTCATGTTTGTATTCGAACATGCTAACCACTAGACCAATGAGACAGTTACCTACATAAAGGCGAAGTTAATATAAGCGTGTTTAAAATACTAGCCATTACACATAGCCACCTACGTCAATGGTATTCTTAGAAGTAACCATAAGCCCTTCGGATGTAACGAGCTGCACCGGGACATCATCAGTCACTGCTTTTCACTTATAATGATGTTAAAAATGTTACATAACAGACCTTCTTGTCCACCCATTGTACTTCTCAATACCCAAACAATATAAAAAATGTCTTTAAAAAATGACTTCCAATTTATTTGAAGTATAAACAGAACCATTTGCCGTGACATCGGACTGGGCGTTCGCCCGTCTGTGCGCCATCCTTCTTTAAAGCCTTTTGTGATTTTTTATTTGAAAGGATTTGACATTTTGGAGTCGGACTTATTAAATTAGCCTTTGTATTTAAATGAACAATTGTAATTATGTGGACTACTTCGGTTGGCGAACGCGGTCTTGGGAGGTGTTCTTGTTTCTTGCCAACATGCATGGTCATAAATTACATGTAGTTTTTGCACGTACAAATGCTGTATGAATGCAGTAGCATAAGAGAACGATTGTATTTCTTTCGGAATTTTGAAGTAAATATTTCATTTGTAATCCCTATAAAGTTTAAAAACATTTAGAAACTTCGGTTTTCAATGGTTATGTAGTTGTTTGACAAATTACAATTTCTAAGAAGTCCCAATTCGACGACAATCATATATGTAAAATAACTCAACTAACGAATGAGAAAGAAAAGTTTTGACATATATGTTCTATTTATATTCACTTTTTCTAAAAAAATACACGGATTCAATGTTTATCAAAAGAATTTGTAGAATATACAGGTTTCTTTCACCATAAATACCTTCACCAGATGAATTGTAAACAACAGGTAGGTAAAGCTTTCAACAAAGAGGTTTTTTATATAGGTCTTGACTGTGATCTCACCTAATGGTAAGTGAGGACACAGTTTAAGATAAAAGTACACCAACTGCAGCTTATTCATGACATTGTATCGGAACACAATTTTTTTTTCTTGGTCTTTGTTAGTAGGGTGGTAACTAGCCTCGGCCGAAGCCTCCTGTCTTGATCCAAATTGGAAAATATAGTTATCTCAATTTAGCTCTGCTGGAACTGGAAGCCGTGACTTCTAATAACTAAGCGTGTAAAAGGTAAAAACAATTAAAAGTGCCTGCGTACAAAGTACACACGTCAGAAATGAAAAAAGAAGTTTTTCTTTGGCAAACTAATTTTTAAGTCTCGTTTATATTTATACAAATCTGAAACTTTAGATTTCCGAAAATTAAAGGGAGGGAAAAAGGAAGATATGTTAGGATTTTAACGAATTCAATTGTCGAAAATTAATTCTAATAAGTTATTGAAATCTACAAACGACGAATTTAAATAAAAATGTCATGTGTTTTTTGCCACTTTTAGGAATTACCACATGTTATTTGTAAATATTAAAACTACCTAACCTTCAAACGAATAAGCATAAAAATCAATGCACATCTTCGTGATGCTAATCACGCGTTTCATTCGTAAAAATTTTACCCTTATGGGCCTAAAGAAGTTTCACATGAAAAATAAATATAAAAAAATGTGAAAGCAGCTGTTTTAATCATTCCAATTGTCATTAAAAATAATTATTTTAATTTTGTTTTTGAATTTCAAATATAAAAAAGAGAATTTTATGAAAAATAGTATATTAAATTATTAAATGACGAGTGGCAAATCAAAATGCCACATGTTATTTGTAAATATTAAAACTACATAAACTTCAAACGCTAATCACACGTTTCATAGGAGAGAGGATTTTTAGAGCATGGACCCACCAAGTTGCTCCTGTACTTCACTAACTAAATACGCCAGCTCGGTCATAAAACCATCTACCGGTAGCCATATATAAAATCATAAACTATTTCTTTACTTTATAATAAATTACATGTATTTGTTTACCTCACAGTGGAGTTATAATAAAACAAATCCTGAGATTCCCTACCAGGGGGTCGAACGAGTGCCGGTAGTATGTCCCCCGCGGTTCCCTTGTCATTTGCCCATTAATATCCTTTATATTATTTCTAATTATCTCTACTAACCTGTTTGAAAAATATTATAACTGTAGGGGACCTAATGTTATGTTAGCATATAAAACTGTCTGTTATATAGCTTTTCAACAAATGTAATTAATATGCATAAGTCTTCCTACTCGCCGATGAAGAGACGATATAGTAAACCTTGCTGGAGCAACGTAGACAAGACTGGCACGTCTCGTGCCAGTCTTGTCTACGTATGGAGTAGGATGGAGGAGGCCTTTTTGCCCAGATAAGGGCAACCCCACTTCAAAAATAGGAATAGAATTAGATTTAGACCCTGCCATATTATTCAATACAATATAATTGACATAAGTTGACAAACCAAATATTTGTTATTATGTGGTTCATAATTTATAGTAAGACCGTTTAATAATTAAATATTTGTGATAGTTAATAGTATGGCAATCCCCGGTAGGGCGAATTTGGTTATTGCACTTTCCAATTTGTCTGAGTCTGGACTGGTGGGAGGCTTCGGCCGTGGCTAGTTACTACTCTACAGCAAAGAAGTACCTACAACCAAGAGATTTGTGCTTTGGTATGATGGTGTGTATAAACCATAAAAGGTAAATGGCCTCTTACCAGATTAACGTGCTTTCATCTTAGACTACATCATCACTTACCATCAGGTGAGGTCACAGTCCAGTCCTAAACTGTCAGCAATGAACAAAATAAACGTAATGTTTAATTAATTTTTCTATGTAATTGTAATTTATAAAAAGGTTCATCGTAATAATAAAAATAGATTTGGATGTTTTAATATCCATTATTTTAACGTACTAGAAATTTTATTTTACATAAGAGTTTAAACAAACACAAAAACAGGAAAAATTTTAAATAAAAATATCAGTTATAAGGAATAAGTTAGTCTAATGTTATTATAGATAAGTAACTATAATATCCACAGTAAACGGAATTTACGCTAATATTTATTGGAAATGTATAAAATGATAATCAAGTAAGATTCATATTTTTATAACAATTAGAATATATTAAATCAATATAATGTTTAGATCTAATTGAGTAATATATCAATTACCAGTTTATGGAATATTTATAAATACAATTCTATAATTACCGTAAGGTGTTAACTTTCAAAATTGTACACCAAAAAGTGGCCTTACGAAAAACGTCTATGTTTTTCTAATTTTATTAATTACATATTTCGTTTTGAAAATTTATTTATTTCAAATTTATAAAGAAAAACATGCAATTAAATAAAAAGTGTTAGAACTGTCAGTATTGTGTTTGTGCGTGTGTGTGTAGGACTGTGTCTGTAAAAACTTTAATTTATTATATTTTTATTAAAACAATTGTGTTTAATAAAAACTTCAATAATATCGAAATAACTGTATCTATTTATAGTTATGAGTCTTTGAAGTTTTACATCAAAAATTATAGACAGGTTAGTGTTTGATTTATGGTCTGATATAGTATAAAATGATAACCTAACCGTTAACCTGATCCCGTAAGAACTTGGAATGACCTAATTAACCTCTTAAGAGCTCCTCTACAATATCGTAATTTGTCTAATGAAAATCTTTCGCCTTAGACAAATTACAAAATAAAATCTGCCTTGTCTGGAGTCGAATTGACGACCTACTGGCGAAACAAAGTCGTCAAAAGTAAATTTTTAAATATGTTACAATATAAATGCAGGAATAAAAATACTTTCACATTGATTTATTTCATGTAACGCAGGTATTTCCTTACAATGAATGAGCTATCTACAAAATCAATCATTCATACCTATCACTGATAATACCATTGGAAACATCCGAGGGATCGCTATGTATTTATGGAATTTTCGAATTCTAACCTATGGTAACGACCACAGATTAAAAACGAAGATATAGATGTTTGATTTTTTTTATAAGCGCATAAAAACATCAACCGGCCAGTATTTTAACCATCGACAAAATGATGAGAGTTTCGGGTCGGTCAGATACGAGATAAGTAATGGGGGAGATAGTAAACAAGCTACTGGGTCTTGTAAGCTACGGTAGCCGCATTAGGTACACGCTATCTATTGAATACCCACTGATAATCATTAAGATGACATTTAAGAATATTTTGCGTCAAAATTTTTTATATCCGTCGTTCGGTACAAGATATATTGACTGCGTGGGTAGACTTTGAGATACGTGCTTAACTAAAGCTTAACTAATGTTGCATAACATTTCATTTTTAGAATATAAAGGTAAAAGGTAAATGGGCCGTTAAAGTTTCACTGCTGGATACAGGCCTCATATGAGAGAGGAGTTTTCGAGTATACACCCACCGTTGGCAGGCATAGTGCACTCTATATTCCTTCACTCTCATAGACCGATGAGACGGCAATCCGACACGACTGGAGAGAGATCAGGCACAAGACGGCTTAATGTGCTCTCTGAGGCACGGGGACAGAGTACACCGCCAACTTCACAACTTCAGGCAAATACTGAGAAAATCTTAATACAAAACTCAATATCGATTTTTGAAATGACTAGACCTGGAACTCGAGACCAGGACCTCATGTCTGTAGTCAAACATGCTAACCACTAGTCAGACCTGGGCAAATGGCGGCCTGCTGTAGAATTTTGTCTGGTCTGGTCTGTCTGTAGTGAAAGTTGGGTATGGCAGAAGAGCCACAGAAGTAAAATAAATGCGGTAGAGATGAGAGCGTTGAGAAGCATGAGTGGATTAAAACTGAGTGACAGAGTAAGAAATAGTGTGATAAGAGAACGTTGTGGTATAAAAGAAGACGTAGTGACTAAAATTGAGAAAGGTATGCTTAGATGGTTTGGGCATGTAGAGAGAATGAATGAAAGGAGACTGACAAAAAGGATTTATGAGTCAAGAGTGAATGCGAAAGTTGGAAGGGGAAGACCAAGGCGAACGTTCCTGGACCAAATCCAGGACATTTTAAATAACGGCCAGGTCAAGAGTACTCTAAACCGACGAACTTGTATGAAAGGTTTAATGAGAATGAAAGAAGCGAAGGAGATATGCAAGGATCGTGGCAACTGGAAGGATGTTGTCTCTGCCTACCCCTATGGGAATGAGGCGTGATGCTATGTATGTATGTATGTAGTTAGCTTTCTATTGGATTAGCTTTTTATTGATTTATTGAGTGACATCTCTAGAGCATCTTAAGCAAGTATATTATAGAAAAATATAGTTTCCTTTAAATTAATTTTTAATTTCATGTCACATACGTTTTTTACGCTGGGATATGCCATTGTGCACCCCGGTCAGAGCAAAAGAGAGAGTGTGGGACTTGCTGGTAAACCAGAATACTCACTAAAACCCAGTAATATTCTCCGTATCCTTTTGCGGAGCACCAGAGGATCGGTAGACGCATTCTACCCTGAAACTACGGCCGATTACTCAGGGAAACTTAATAAGGAGGAAGGAGTAGCGTAAATCTACGCCTCCTACCCCCAAACTACTGCGTCGAAGTAAAAGAGCGTCCACAGTGTTCTCCCTGTGCCTCTCATGTGCCTCCTTCAGCGAAATAACACTTTCAAAGAAGGAGGCCACTGCCCTCCACTCCCTTTCACCGATGAGCATTGCGCCAACTATGCCCTCCAGCGTAAGGTTTCCTCCGACCAACGACGTCAATAGATGCAGGGTCCCCACGCCGGGTTCACGACACATACTAGAACTTATAACAAATTTATATTATCAGAAGTGCAATCCTTTATTCGAGATCCGGAACTACGCGTGTGAGATTAGGGAGAACGGCTCCTATATATAAAGTACGCGTGTTAATTTTATGATAGATAAGAAAGACACTTCGTTGATCGGTAGTCTAATCTAAAACGACTACAGTAAACCAAGTATACGAGCAATAAATGAGTTAACAAAAGGCTAGCGTATATCTCAATGCGTCGTAACTAGACAGGAAAATACGATATAACTTATTTTTGCCGAATAAAATCAATATTTTCAAGTGAAAACTTTTTTACAGTTTATTATTTAGGTACGCTATGTGCTTTATTTTATTGGTATATACAATTAACCATGATAACTTTATATCGAACCTTAACATTAATACAGAAAAAATAAAAGTAATTAAAATGCGTCATCAGAAGCAAATGGATGGCCTTATGGGTATAAGGCTGGCATCGTTACCTCTTTGGACAGCGATACTTATACGCTGTCGTTACGTTGTAATAGATTAAAAGATATATTTTTACAGAGGGGTTCGTCCCATGATTTTTGAGAAGATAAAATATTTGGTAAATTTTGACTTGGACATGCTAAAAACCAAGCATGTTGTTGGTATTGAATGTTATGTAACGCTCGGTCGAGGAAAGTTGGGCTCATTGTGGTACAAGTCCTCGCATTGCTAACAGAAGTCCCGGATTCGATTATTGTAATACAGGAAATTGTATTTTCTAATTTGTCTGAGTCTGAAATGGTGGGAGGCTTCGGCCGTGGCTAGTTACCACACTACCAGCAAAGACGTACCGCTACGCAAAGAGATTTGTGTTCCGGTACGACGCTATGTAGAAGCCATAAGAGGTAGATTGCCTTTTACTAGATTAGAGCGCTTCCATCTTAGACTGAATCATCACTTATCATTAGATGTGGTCACAGTCAAGCGCTAAATTGTCAGCAATTTAAGCTTTTTCAATTCCGTCACTATTCTCCCAAATCAGTGATAAGTACTTTGTAGCTGAATCATCAATTGTTGCCATCAGGGTTATAATGGGTAGTTTAAACCACAACACTTCAATAAGTAGCCTAGGCACATCAAAACGTCATTTAACGAATATAGAGAGTATCATCTGACAATGAGGTTGACTTTAGCCATTAATATATTATCTAAGCTATTTAAACTTCAAAATGATTAAGTACCTCAGTTGGTAGCTTGGCTTGAGCGGTCTCAGTTCAGTGACATGGTGAATCGAGTTCGAAATGCATATAAAATATGTATATTATGTTATTTACTTTTATATTTAACCTTATATAAAACTAAGTAACATATATTTCACTTCAATTAACGTCGGCTCATGTACATGTATAATAAACGTATAAAATCCTTTTCTTTGTTTCTTTTTCATAGCATGTGTAAGACGTTTAACAGAATCACATACTCAAGAGGAAGAAACTGTCAATATTTGCAAATGTTAACATAAAATACTACAATAAAACTTAATGGCACGTCTGGCAAAAGTTTATGCTAATCGTCGATAAAAATATAATAAAACTGTGGCCTTGGTTTGTCGTTCCACTGCGACCAGTTGTCATATAATGAAGTTTAGCGTAGTATAGAATGTTGTTTAGCCCTAATTGTTTAAATTGTCATACAGAACCTAACCATTTTCTTAATGGTGGCATTGCAGAGTACACATTGAATTCAATGAATCTCTATCTCTATTTTACTTGTTATTGGTATACATACATCCTTACCGAAACGTAAATTGAGCTTAGAAACATATCTTTGCTGATAAGGTGGTGACTGATGACTGAAGCCTCCGGTCAGTCCAGACTTAAACTTATTTTTTCCTAACATAGTCCAGCCGGGCATTGAATCCACGACATCTAAGTAAGACGATTACAGTCTGCAATACATTAAAAAACATATAAAAGTAAGTAAAGTAGCAGTCCATTGTCCCACTGCTGGGTACAGGCCTCCTCGCTCATATGAGAGAGGTTTTTTTAGAGCATAGACCCACCACGCTGCTCCACTGCGGATTGGCAGGCATAGTATGCCAGTGTACTCTCTATTCCTTCACTCTCATAGTCCGATGTGACGGTAATCCGACACGACCGGAAAGAGACATCAGGCGCAGGACCGACGGCTAAACGTGCTCTCCGACGCACGGGGATGGATCACACCGCCAAATTGTTCCCAACTTCGGACAAATGAGAAAATCTTAATAGAAAACTCAATATGGATTTCGAACTGGCCCGACCTGGGACTAGAACCTAGGACCTCATGTTTGTAGTCGAACATGCTAACCACTAGACACATTGGTCTAGTCAAAAACAATATATAGAACAAATTTTTCTAAAGAATTTCTTATGTCTTCAAGGTGGATTCAAGAATAGTTTGACAATTCGATCCAATAACATAATGAGGACATCGCTGAGAACAACTAATCTTTATATACATATGTAAAATGTGACTAAACTACAAATTTGGTGGCGATTTTTTCTGTGTTCGATTAGATTTTAAAAAAGTCGAAATTAACAATTAGATCTGATAGAACACCAGATTTTCCGATATTTCTATGCGATTGGCAACTAAACGGATATCAGCGCTTGGAACAGCTAGGATTTTTTTGAAAATGTCAAATCGGTGTTGGCAATACTAGCGTAACATAGAGAGCTGATAAGCTCAGAAGCTCTGCGAAAAATGGGAAAGAAAGATCACGGAAGGGCTTAAAGAGGTGTTGGGGGAACAATGCCTCCTATAGGACTCATGCCTTGGCTTAGAGGAACATTGCTGCTTCTGTAGGAGGACATTGGACTAATTGTTAGTCCGAGTGCCCTCGAATCTGATAAGCCTACGACCAGGTTGCGTCAGATGGCAGGCACCTCCTTTCCGCCTTGTTGTCGTTATGTGTTCGGAAGACCTACAAGTTGGGAGTACCTACTAATCTGGTCGTCTGGGTCGTCGAGGACGTGTTTGCATCTTTTCTTGGGCGGAATATTAAGCGTAATGCTATAGGATATTATAGTTGTGTTTAAAAATAGATTTTGTATTTGTATTTCGGTGGCAAGGACCGGTCCCGAGCAAAGCTCGCGCTAATCACGAACACAGGTAGCGTATCGCAACATCTCGCTCGCGACACACTCTCCATTCCGGTTATTAATGATTACGAACCATTTTCGAATTTCGCCGCCGCTCGGACAGCGTACTGACAGCTGTTTATTTATCAATGTCCACTACACGTCCAAAGTCGAAGCATCATCGGCAAATATTCGAATTTACATAAGAAAGTTGTACGGACAGGTTGTACAATTCGTTGTCGTAATGGTGAGTGTACACGCTTTGCTAGCAGAGTTGCTATGTTTAAAGGAGTAACCGTTGAGTTTCTTGCCGGCTTCTTCTCAGCGGAATCAACTTTCCGAACCGGTGGTAGATTTGTTACCAACGGACAGACTACTGACAATTGAAAAGTGCTTTTTGAGCCTATTTGAATAAAGAATATTTTGATTTGATTTTAATTTAATTTTGAGAATTAGCTCAAAATCCGCACCCTATTGCGTCGTAATCCACCTTAGATTTAAGCGTGATTTATTGTTTAAACAATAACTCGCTTATTTTCAATTTAACGCGAAAAATGGTTATAACCAAAGTCCAACAATAACCAAAGTGGTTCAGTATTAAATTTTTTTTTATCAATTTTATCCTAGGATGAGTATTTCTTGAATTTCACCCCAAACGGAGTGTTTGTTTTATTTCGTAAAAAAAAAACGCGTATCATTAAAGAAATTTAATTTTGTAAGAGTTTATTTTAATGTAATTTTTTATAGCATAATGGTTCCACGCTTCACAGAGGTTCTGAGTTTAGTTTCCTACAGGGCAACTTTGAGAATTGTATTTTCTACTTGTGCTGGAAAGCTTCGGCAATGTCTAGTAACCAGCACACCAGACAAAACATACTACCAAACAAAAATTATGCTACTTAAATTCTATTAAGAGATAAATGACCTCTTTCTAAGTTAGACTTTATCCACCAGATGAAAACTCAAGCAAGTCACCCATCTGTCCGTTAGGTAAAAAAGGTAAATACCAGTATAGTAACGTCCAATTGCTTCCTCATTCATAGGAGAGAGAGATTTTAGCGCGTAGACCCTCCAAACTGCTCCACACCAGGTTGGCGAAGCTACAGAATTTCTCCCGGAATATGTAGGTTTCCGCCACCGAAAAGGACATTTATGGATTGGATAGAAACCTTAAACAATTATTCTTAGTTAAGACAAATTTACATGCGAACCCACAACTTCCCTCAACAAGAATTCCTTTCAAGATTTCCTTTTACCCGCCCGTATTACAATAAAAAATAAAATAATACATTGCATCCCGGCATACCTGTATGATTGTTTCCAGAATTGCGCAATAAGAAATCAAACAAATGCCCGCTCGCTATTTGCCGTACTCGCTTTTTATTGCAATAATCGATCGTGTATAATAAATTTTACTCAAACGTTTACGACTGCAACTATGGTATATTCTATTTTAATAATCCTTAAATGTCAGAAATACGTACGTCAAAAAAGCTTTCATCGGAAGGCTTAGTGAAGCGCAACTAAGGGTCCCTTTGCGCCGCCGTATTACGTTTAATTGATGCTAATTAATTAAGCATGTTCATACGACGCATGAACGAGTCCAGTTTTTTTCTATTGCCACATACGTTTTTATTTGTATTTCGTTTTTACTGGAGCATCTTCCCTTTTTGCTTGGATGTCTGCAAACGACCGCTTGATCTGCTTATATGTTTGAAGTAGCTGTTATTCGCGTAGTTCATATGTATGTGAACAAGTGGTTCTCAGTGGTAGACTACGTCACGAAAACGTATGTATTTCAACTCAATCGGGAGAATAGTCATTCATAGCGACAACGCGTGCATGGGCCTATGCAACTATATGACTGAATTTATATTATAAAATAAAAGTTGCATAAATTACTCCTTATAATATCAACAATCTTTCAGCGTAAATGGTCAAATCGGTCCATTGCGGTAAAATATAGACAAATTAAACCTAAATAATATTGTTTTTTTTCATATAAGTAACGTATATAATTTTATATGCATTTGTTGAAAATGTGTTCTACACATCGCCTTTCATATGGTAAGCTAAATCATTTATATATAGAAAGAATAAAAAGGGCCAAGTATTGATCCTTGTGGGACACCCATTTTTACAGGTGATCCCGACAACTCTACGCCATTTACGACTACCTTTTGTAGTTTATTTTATAGATACTCCAGTTTTATCCAATATGTCGATGGCACCTACATAAAAAAACTGCCTCATTGGTCTAGTGACACAGCTTCTTCAGCTACAGACACGAGGGCCTGGGGTCGAGTCCCAGGTTGGGCGAATTCGAAGGCGTTATTGAGTTTTCTGTCAAGATATTCTCAGAACTTGCCTGAATTCGAGAAGATGGCGGTGTGCTGGAACCCCATATCTCGGAGAGCAAGTGATCGGTCCTGCACCAGATCTCTCTCCTATCGAGAAGGAATAGAGACTGCACTTGTCTTAGCGCATACACCTGTATACTATGTCTGCCAATCCGCAGTGGAGCAGCGTGGTGGACTTATGCTCTAAAAACTCCCTCTCATATGAGTGAAGAAACCTATGCCCAGCATTGGGACGTTAATGTGCTACTACTTCCTTACTACTACAAATACTTGCTTAAAAAGAGACTTCTTGCATTTTAGATGTTTTGATGTTTTTGTAATTTAGATTTTTATATCAGCCCATTTATCATCCCAGTTCATCGTTTCTTTAAATCATAATACAACGCAAATAAAACAAAATGTGTTAAGTTTAGTCTGCCTAATGTTAAACAAATGCAAACCATTGTTAAACTTAATAATGAGGAACTAGACCTTGCAGACAGTACCGTTTTCTTAGGCATTACGTTAGATAAAAAATTACGGTGGGGGCCACATATAAGTGGTCTATCGACCAGACTCAGCTCTGCGTCTTACGCGGTTAGAAGAATTCGTCGTCTGACAGATGTTGATACTGCCAGACTGGTATATTTCAGTTATTTTCACAGCATTATGTTATACGGCATTTTACTTTGGGGTAATGCTGGTGATATAGATGCCATATTTCTACTGCAGAAAAGGACCGTTCGTGCGATTTACAATATGGCTCCAAGAGAGTCGCTAAGAAACAAATTCAAGGCAGTTAACATAATGACAGATCACTGCGTATATATATTAGAAACTTGTTGTATGTACATAAAAACATTGACTCTTTTAATAAAAAGAGTGAATGTACATCATATAACTTACGAAACCTAAACAAACTTGTTATAAATTCTAGTAGGCTGCATAAGATTAACAACTCATTTAAGGGTAACTGTATACGTTTCTATAATAAACTCCCACAAGACGTTTTAGAAATGTCAATTAATAAATTCAAAGTCTTTGTTAAAAGAAAGTTGATAGAAAAATCGTATTATAAGTTGCAAGAGTACTTAGACGATAGAAACGCGTGGGAGTGAACGAACTGCTCTAATTTGAATTGAAATATATTAAACTAACATGATATTGTAATGATGATGATAACAAAAAAAAAAAAAAATACCCGACTGAGTTTGTTGTGGGTTCTTCTCGGATCAGGGCGCGAAGGAACCCTCGTAACTTTAGATTTTAAGCCGTTCTTGAGTACCATCATCAGACGTATATTAGAATCAGAGTGTGGAAAAAAATATAATTTGACGATTCAAAAGTGCTGTAAATTGCCTACTTGAATAAAGATATTTTTGTTTTTTTTTTCATATTACCATTAAAACATATCATTAGTACAACACTGTATTACAAAATGAACATTTAATATATGACTGTTTATACGCACGGGTCGTCGATATGTATAGATTTTATAATTTATTACATTAATAATAAGGCCGAGATGGACTCCTAATTGGGACGATGTAACTGAATATTTCATCAAATCGGTGCTGACCTTATTTATAATTTATATAAAATTTTGTTGTTTTTTCTTATCCTCTGCTTTATTAATATAAAGGCCACGATGTTTTGCCGAATGACTCTGAAACATTGCCGGCGACATACCGAATGACATTCGACAGTAGCTTTTTGTATTGTACTTGACAATTCATATAACGGCTAATTAATACAATTTTATGGATATTCTTTTGTAATTACTCTCTAATCAGGATACCTATCTAGCGATTCTTTGGCTTACAGATTGCCTTTTTATAAACATGATTTAAGACAATACTTTTCAAGCCAATTAATGAAGTAAATTTTCATTTTGTACATCGATAAGTTCAGTTTTTCAGGTAAAATGAAATTTCAAGTAAAAAGCTGTTCGGAAACAAGAAGGTCCATTTTCGTTGTGGTCGTTGTACATCATAAAGGGTAAGAGTAAAGTATAGAGATTACATTATACATACAATTAAACGAGACCCTTATTTAAATAACCTACAGAGATATGATGAAATAATGATTGAATGGTTTGTTAATTGATATGTATTTATTTTAATTATTAAAAGTTATTTCGGTCACATTATCTTCATATTTGAAATATCCTTCCTTGCATACTTCAATAATGTTATATATTACTCTGCTTTGGGATAGTTTTTTTTTAAACTATTTCACTTTTTATATAAACAAAAAAAGGTCAAACAAAACATGATTAGAATATGAACTGAAGTATGTTATTTCTTATTTTGTTTACTTTATTGATATACGATTGTTTCCTTGTAACGTTAATTATGGATCTAGTTATTTTACTTTAGTTGAAAATAACTTTTTAATTGCACACAAGGTAACGCTTGACTGTGATATCACATGATAAGTAAGAGATATAGTATACGAGTAAGATGCCAGAATGCTAATCTAGATAGAAGTAATTTACCTGTTAATGTTTTCTCCATAGCATTTTGGTGGTGGCTAATAATAGCTAAAGTTCGCTACCACAATTGGAAAGATACAATTTCCGAAATTGACCTACCACTAAATTCGCACCATAACGTACACTCACTCAAGTTCGTTGGTAATAACTTTACCACCAGTTCGGAAAGTTGACATAACAAAAATCTTTATGAACCTTGATATTTTTCTTACTTGACATGAAAGGCTGCCAGCAAATAATCTAAATCTAAATCTAGCAAATAATCTTAATAAAATAACTTTATTCACATATCATGGTTTACATTTGATATATATGCATCGAAACCGAACATTAGAACATGTATGCGAAAAGGCGTAGAACTCAAATACGCTGGTTTTCAGTTCCTGCATTGTACAAGTGAAAGCTAAAAAAACTAATATAACACATAAAATAAGATAAAAATAAAAAATAAACCAATTGCTTAACATGAGCTGTATACGAACATATAGTAGTACTTATGATTATAGAGACCGATAGACAAACGCCTATAGAGAAATCCGAATTGCAGCAAAACATTACTGTGTTATAATTTTCAAATAATAATATTGAAAGGGTGAAATTAAATTAAGTTTACAATTAAATAGTTAAAATTCTAAATCAAGGCTTAATTCTTGTCCAATCTGTTTCGGATTTCTGGGCTTCTAAAAGCCATTGCTTGCACAAAACTGAACTTATTAACAGATTTGGACATTCTAATTGGTGGTGAAACATCATTCCAGTATTTAGATGCTGCGAACCTGAAAATGTATGTATATAATGTGTAACAAAAGTACACTCAAACTTGTCATAGTAAAAGAAGTTAGTGCTACCCCTAATCAGTAAGGACGACGCATCTTGTATAAAGATGCAATCGTCAAAAACACTCATACACGTGCGTTTGAAGTAAGCCGACTACCACGCAGTCATCACGTACGTGGCTCGTACGGCTTATTCTCGAAATAACAGTCAGTTTTGAGAACACTGCCCATACATTTTTCAATCTAGATATTACTGTACGTGCTCCGTTTTGTTTTACTACCACAATAAAACAATACCTAGTCACATTCTAATCAGATGATCTAGTATTTAGCTAAATGGAGGCTCAGATAAGTTTCGCAATAATAAGCAAGGTCGTGTCTACAGGTGAACTTGTTTGATGAAACCTGCAAGTTAGTTTATATTAGACAGGTGTGACATTAATTCTACTTAATACAGTTTCAAAGTATTATATATGTAACCACTATTAGCAAAGTACGTTACATGTGATTGGTAATAAGTTAACATTGTGGTGGAACAAAAACAGTTTCAAGGAACATAAACGAAATAAATTATAATATTGGAGATTATTTTCAAAAAAACTTGACTTAAAGAAGTATTTTACTAAGATGATACTAGCAATAAACTAATTGCCAGTTTGTTCTTAGTAGAATGAAATTACCGAACTAGTGATAGATTTGTTACTAACAGACAGACAGATGATTTCAAAGAGCTTACTGCCTTCCATGAATAATGAAGCACAAGAGGCTGATATCCTTGTCTTCTTTTCTATAAAAGACAAAGGTATGAAATCAGTTTAATACGGGCCTTGGAAACGATGTATTGTTTACTATCTGTTTGTAAACATCTACATCGTCATTCCTTTTTTATTAATTAACATTAACAATACTTTTACTTACAATGAAGTACGATATGGCAATTTCAATATCCTCCTTAGTTCTTTCCTAGCTATATATTATAATAAAAGAGAAAGGCTTGAAATATAGACAATCACGATAGCTTTGATTGCAACGTATCGAAGGAGATGATACTATTCGTTGAAACGTTAACGAAAACGCCCAAACAGAATAATTCAATATTTAAATGTGTAGCAGTACAAAATAAAAGTATAGTTTTTATAAACGTAATTTTAGTATTTTTACAAAATCAATTATAATTCGGATATATACAGTTCTTTACAAATACTCGATTACTAGTAAATTCGACAAATATGTATGTTCCATAAGCATTAAGGTAGATATTCCATTACTAAAATGTAAGCTATTCTTTAAAAATTCCATAGTTTGGATGCAATTTCTGTGGAAAGAATTATTCATCGACAAAAGAATTTACAAGAGCAAGTCAAGCAGGCGAACACGCGTCTGCCACGGGAATAAATACACAGACAAACTTTATATAGAAGAGGCCAATTTAACAGACTTATTGTCTCCGGGCAGCCATAATACGAGACGTTGGAAGATGCAAAAGGACGAAGAGATCCCGGAGTCCCCGACTCCGTCCGATACAAAACAATGGTATTTAATCAAGGATGATAAATGCTGTATTCGGGCAAGTTTTTTAACGATTCTGCCGTATTGTTTTGGCGGGAGCTTACCGTGGAATACGGAGATAAGTCGCTGCTGAGAGTGGCTCAGCTGACAAATTGGAATAAAAGAAATATTTATTCGTGTTGGCGTCGTGAAATCGCGTGGTTTTGGATGGTTATTGTGAACATTCTCACATTCTTGCATTGCCTGTATCTGAACGGTTTTGTTTATTATCAGATCTTCGATCAAAAGTCAATTTAAAAGAGGGACATGGTTTTGAATAGTGCTTTGAAGTAACTAAAATCTAGGCCAAGTCGCGAAAGTTCAAAGAATATAGACACCGACTGTGACATCGTTTTTTTTTGGCCGCAAAGTTTTCAGAAAGCTTTTGCCTTTTTACAAGTTATTCTCACTTATACACTTATATTTATTTAGTTAAAGAACGAATATATTGAAATACCTTTTTGGCTTCAAGATTTCAGCTACGTTCGCCAATTTCGTTATTTATTTATGACAATCGTCGATACAAGGCCAAAATCAAAATATTCTTTATCCAAGTAGGCTCAAAAAGCAATTTTGAATCGTCAGTAGTCTATCCGTTGGTAATAAATCTACCACCGGTTCAGAAAGTTGATTCCGCTGAGAAGAAGCCGGCAGGAAACTCAACGGTTACTCCTTTAAAATAAAGTTGATTTAGCAAGATCTTAAATAAAAAATAAATGTTCTGTGGTGAAATATATAACTAATGGCATTTTTTTATTGCGCTGGGAAATGCTTTTACGCATTAACCCTGACCCGAATGGGTCAGAAGTGTGGGACTCAGCGAGGGTGGAGACCTCACAATACCCACTTAAACCCAGCGGAACCCTCTTCATCCGTAAGTGAAACACCAGAGATTCAGTTTGTGCATTCTCCCCTGGTGCTCCAGATGAGTCTGACTAAGGATAATGGCATTAATAGAATGTATAACAAGTTAAACTAAGTTTGCGTCATGATATTAGGTTTAGTATTGACTAAGTTAAGCGACGCGAACGATGACGAATGATGATGATTGTTCGTAGAGTACGACACTAGTAGTTTTGATATTACCTGTACTAATGGAGCATTAAGAAAGTAAATTAATGTATTGAGTTTAATTTTTCATAGAAATTTAATTAATAATAATAATAGAATTATACTTATGAATAGAAGATGCGCTGTTAATCTCAACACTAGATAAATCAACAGACAAGTATCATAACCATAAAGAAATATGTTTTCTCTCTTTATTTTGGAAAGTTTACCGTTTTTTCTGTCCCCATGATGTGGCTATTATTATACAATATTGTACTTGTACATCCGTTGTATTCATTAACTCTATTTATAGTAATATAATTGAATCCGCAGAGTATACTGACATCATTAAAGTACTATAATGACCACGTTAAGTTGAATTTATATGTCGTGAAATTCGTGGACATAATGAGTATATAAAAATAAAGTAGTAATCGGCTCTGTCTTCGTATTGGTGTCGCTTTATAACAAAAAGAAAAGGAATTTGCTAAAGACTCTTAAATATGTTCATGTTACAACTTATTAGCAATTACCTCCGTTTTGAAATATTACATTTGTGTGCTTCCTATTATAAGTAAGTTGTAGTAAATCTATAAATTTTAGGCTAAAGAAAACAATAAGTAGAACAATTATTCTATAATAATCAGATGAACGATCATAAGCAGTTATTTTTACGTAAGAGACACATCAATTTTACTAATATATTTATGGTTAATTTCTTATTATTAACTTCGCCTTGTTTAAATTTTTTACTTCTGTCATGTAATCTTAAAGACTTTCTATTTTTTAAATCATATGATGATATCAAAATCATCTTTGATTCGTTAGTAATCTGTCCTTTAGTAACAGATCTATCATTCCGACGAAACCAGCAAGAAACTCATTGGTTACTCTTTTAAATATAGTTTTGTAGATAACAACATGTAATATTTTGCTTTTGTGTAGAAGTTCAAATATTTTTATAGCTTTAATAATCTTCAACATTATAATACGCTTTTTGTAAGATATTGTTTTTGAAATACTTCTCAAAATTATGTAGAGGCAAATCCAAAACTGATTGTGGTATCTTATTAAAATTTATAAGTACGCACTTTTAAATTTTTTATTTAGCATACAAAAAAGTGCGTGCACAATAAAGTCATGTCAGAAACGAAACTTCTTTGGCAAACTAATTTTATAGTCTTGTTTATTCAAATATAAAACTTTAGATTTCTGAGGTTTAGAGAGAGGGAAAAAGGAATATATGTTAGGAATTTCTTCAATTTCATTTTATTTTTGAATTTAAAATTTAAAAAAGGGAATTTATGATATATTTTTATTTTATATTTTAGTATATTAAATGATGAGCGTCATATTAAAACACCACATGTTATTTGTTAATATTAAAGCCACCTAACCTTCAAACGAGTTAACATAAAAAACGCTACACATCTTCGTGACGCTAATCACGCGTTTCCGTAAATTTTTTACTTTTCCGTAAAGTTTCACTTCAAAAGCGTGTTCAACCCGAAAAATGATTTCTGAACCTTCTTCACCCTAAAATATGGAATTGCAAGTTTACTTTTATTTCTTGTATAAAAATTGTGTTTCTTAAATTTGATGTATATGTACTGGAAATGTATGAAATCAAGGAATCGTATACAAATCCTAGGAAATGTGTACAATTCCGATACTATTTAGAAAATGTATAAAATATTGTTTGAAAACTATTTAATGCATAGATATCCTAGGAAATGCATAAAGTAAATGTTTTCTGTAATAAACTAAGTTGTTAATAATATTTTTTTATTATAACACTTATTGAGATAACCCGGTAACTGTCATACCGTAAAATAATAATAATATGTTCATATTATCTTACTCATTGAAATTTCTAAAATCAACTATCTATTAACTTTTAACGTATCACAAAATCGACTTATATTTATTCTTATAAAATCTATTGTAAATATTTCCTAGGATTTGTATGCAATTCCTTGGTTTCATACATTTCCGGTAACATATATATATACTCGTAACTTTCCCAAATTTTGGGGTTCAAGGATGGTCTTGCATTTGGAAAGTAAAGAATAACTTCGGATGTCGATGTCAGTTGGACGGTTTTGTATAAATCACGATATTTTGTTGAAATAACGCGAAGGAATTGATCGGCATCTCGCGGTGCAGGGCCAGGGTAATGTTCAGAGGTGCTCGTAAATTTGTGCGGTTAAACAGCAGGGCGCCTGCGACCGAAGCGACACGGCGGACGGATAGAGCAACCGATGATTTATTGCGACTTGGATGACAATGCCTCATGTACGTTCCCTTCGCGGTTTGGCCGGGAATTGTTACAGCAAAGATCATGTTCAAAGAATCAGTGGTTATTACGGTTGTCCAGATGCAAGCGTGGTGCATATTTCACCCGAAACGTACATAATGACGTAAACGCACATAAACTGCGTGAAGAATTTGAGTGTGGAATTCACTGTACCAGCATCTGCGCTAAAACTCGATGTGACCCTTTCCATCCGAGGCAGATTCGTAAGAGTAGAGTGGCCGCTATATCATTTTCTTATGTTTTCTTCTGCAAGATGAAAGTCATTGCATACAGACAGCTCATCCCAGCTCACAATCTAGTGCAGGTATATTGTGACCCAAATGCAGTCAGTATTATCCCGGGGCTGATTCTGGAATATATTAAGCTTTTACTAGAATAGCGTAGTAAATCTATGCTCTATAAACTCTCTCTCCTATGAGAAAGAAAGCCCGTGCCCTGTAGTGGAAGAAAGCCACCTACCTTATCAGCTTAAAAGCACATAATACTTATGCAGTGAATCATCTATTGTTTGGATCTTTCAGTTCTAAATATAGATTTAATTAAACAGTATTTGATACATTTTAGTTGTAATACTGAGGTTGTAATACTTGAAATAATAATTGAGGATATGTAGGCGATGGGAGGTCTCGCAATACCCACTAATATCCAGGGGAACCCTCTTCATCCATTAGTGAGGCACCAGGTGCTTAGCTTTCGCATTCTGTCCTAGTGTTTCGTATGAGTCCGACGGCGGATTCAGCGGTCAGTCCGCCTCATTCAGCGGTGACGAAGAGCATCCACTGCATTCTGCCTATCTCTCTCGTGGACTTCCTTCAGCGAGAAGGCCACTTCCGTCCACCATCTCTCACCGGAGAGCATCGCGCCCACAATGCTCTCCAGCAAATGATCGCCGCCGATCAACACCACCAGGAGGTGACGCTGACATCCCCAGACCGCCAAATCTGCTACAGAGTGATGCGCTGAATCGATAGCTGCGTGACACTGAAGACAAACGGATAACTCCTCCGAGACAATTTGGTGCAGGAACTTTGCGAAGCACTCATGTCCGGTCAGAACCTGCACCATTCTGTAGGAAAGCGTCCTATGCTCCCTGGAAAGCCATTGTTCCAAGTGAGGATGAATCGCTGCCACAGTGACTATGCCCGCTACTGAGGACCCGAGATTTTCACTCCATTTTTGGACCAGAGTCTGATCCACCAGGGCTCTGAGCGTCCGGACTTCGTCGGCATCAGGCTGCAGGCCATCCGCCTTTGCAGCCGCTCTATGGCGACACACCACCGCTACAGCTTCCACGGCGGTATGTATAGCCTGCCAATCAGCAGTGGAGCAGCGTGATTGGTTTTTGCTCTCAAATCTTTTCTCCTATGAAAGAGAAAGCTCGGCAGTAGTGGGAGGTTAAAGGGCTGCTACTTAAGTTATATGTAAAGCATAGTATTGGATACCAATTTTTTTTGCTGCGCCTTTGCTTTTAGGGAGATAATAGCCTTGGTCGAAATCTGGCATAATTGGTGAAAAGGCAATCTGTAAGCCATCACAAATAATTAGTTGTCCCATAAAGAACTTTAATTAAATAAATCGTCAAGAACAACGAGCATTATTTACGTTGATATACGAATTCAGTTCACACACGAATTTCATGCGTTCGCTTTTTTAAAATCCCAAATATAGTCTAATCGGTCCGGTTTTACAAATGGCGTTCTGGATTCTAAAGATACCTTGGCAATTTGTCCGTGTGACCGTGGGCTGTGCCTGGGAGCCACCATTTTTGGGTACATTCATTCGTTCAATCACGTTAGTGTACGGCTTGCGACAAAAAGCGGAATTTAATTAACTGACCAGTTTCCACTTTTCAATTACAACAGTACTACGTACGAAATGAAACAATAATGAGTCCTTAGTTGGAGTTTTCGCCTAAAGACTACATCGTTCTGGATATATAACATCCTTTATTGACAGGGATTCGACGAAAAAGTGGACTATCGAACTGGTTGAATAAATCATTCGCTCTTAAAAGTGGCACTCGCGGTGTGCGCCCCGTTCGATAAGATTTCGGAGCATCTGCAAAAACTATTATGTCGGTCCAGAATGTTGTATTTTGGTTATTGTCCTTTTGTCTATAGACGCCGGTCGGTGCTTTGGCCGAAGCTGCGGTGGCATAATGCGTGCTGATAAATATTTATACAATTTATTCCCTCAGACGATAACCGAGTCCGCGCTTTGTTACATATTACAACGCTACCATAAAATTTCATAACTGTGAATGTAGTATGTTATAATTACATTCTATTAAATCAGCACACTTGCTGGATATATTCATGGCTTTATTGTGTTTACGAATATAAATGGTGATATTCAAAAGGCATAGTTAGAACAAATATATTCAAATATCAATCAGTTCAGTCTTTTTGGGTATATATTAAATTAACATAGTATTTTTGAAGTGAAACTCCTTTCAAATTCAAATTCATGCCTTTCATTAAATGCCTAATGTGGCCTGCAATACAATAGTGTAATAAAACCATTAAAATAAATTTAAAACTTATTAGTATATGAATTCGTACATACAAGTTAAAATTATAATTAAAATAGTTAAAATAATGTCGAAAATATATTGTACTTGTATATACACCTTAACAGGGACAAAATTCTTTAATATTATAAAATGTATTAAAAATTAAAAAGTCATACAATTATTTTTTAAATATATTGATGTTATGGCATATTCGTACATTTGGAGGTAACTTATTATATATTTTGATAGCCATAACGCAGATGCTTTTATTAAAAAATGAGGTTTTATGAACTGGATTTTGAAATTATTTAATTTATATATTATTAATATATTTAAAATGTGTAAATGTAAAATTTTTACTGATGAAACTTGTGGTCAGCGTCACAAAACAGCCCAGCGTTTTTTATGGTAATTGGTTTGAAAGTTACGTAGTTTTAATATTTACAAATAATACCAAATTAGGCAAATTTAAATGCCCCTCGCCATTTAATAATTTAATATACTATTTTTCATAAAATATGTAATAGAAATATTTCGTAAATTCTGTTTTCACACACCGTTTCTCCAGTGTCACGTAAATTTCCAAAGGTTTTTTTTCATTTGTTTTTGACATTTGACAACCAAAGATTTTTTATCGCAACGATAATATTTTAGGGTCTTTGCCAGGAATCTGGGCATAAATCTGGTGGTTTTGGGTGGAATCATCGGAAATTGTGCGGTGGACACCTGAACAGCAAATTTTGTATAAAACGTTAAATTTTAAATACCAAATGTTTATGAAAATCAGAAAATTTGTTTGCAAATGTATATTTTTTCATTGCTTATAAACATAGTCTCACAATGTTGCTATAATAGAACATTGTTATATGTGAAGTACTTACTTTGTTTCTGAATTTAAAAAACTTATAAGTCATTGTGAATATATTAATCAAATGAAATTCTAAGATATTTCATATACAAAGCAGATACGTTAGATAATAGTTTTGTAAAATGTATAAAGCATCTTTATTGTGCAGAAATCGTTTTGCCTGTTATCGTCCAACTCATTAGTTACAACATTTTCAGAGAACAAATTGACATTTATAAGTAACAGTGACTGTAAATTTAAGCTTCTCGGGTTAGATTTTGGCGTTAATAGATAAAAATAAATATAAAAAAATTAAACGTGCGTGCGTACTAAGTCAGAAGTGAAATTACTTTAGCAAACTAATTTTTAAGTGTTGTTTATATTTATACAAATCTAAAACTTGTAGATATCCGAGACTTAGAGAGAGAGAAAAGAGAAGGAAGAAATATGTTAGGCAATTTATTATCAATCATTAAAATATTAAAAGTTTCGAAAACTAATACAAATTATTTATTGAAATCACAAATGACGAATTGTAAATAAAAACGCCATGTGTTCTTTTTTGTAAAATTTTGTCAATTCAGAGAAGTGAATTTATTCAATATTTTTATTTTATATTTTATGAAAAACAGTACATTAAATTATTAATTGGCGAGTGGCAAATTAAAATACCACATGTTATTTGGAAATATTAAAACTGCTTAAGCTTCAAACGAATTATCCTTTTTCGCCTAATGAAGTTTCCCTTCAAAAATTGGTTTTCTGTAAAGTCGATTAACGAACGTGATTACGTCATAAGAAAACATTGATGAAAAATTGTTGTTGTAATAAATAAAGGAATTAGGCTGATCGCGCCGTTTTATTGCTTTTCCGTGCTTGCGCTGATGTTTGCGTTCATCGATTTACAAGACGTTATCGCGTCATAAGTGTAGATAGCTTTCATAGAATGAAATATTTGTTGTTAGAATGTTATCTTTAAAAATTCGCGTCTGTTAGTTGACAAAAAGGTGGGAATGCGCGCCACGCAGCGCGGCCGGCGGTCTTCGCCGCGCAAGCGTTATGCTCCGGCGCTTTTTGGTCAACAAAATTTTCATAATGATATTTTGATAGATGTCTGATGTAGGCAATAAGTTTTTGCATCGCTCAGCATCTATAATTGGATTTAGAGGATGCCATGGTACAGGTTACGTTGCTTTTGTATGTCTGACATAACTTTCCTGCTACAATTGTGTGCAGATTTGCAATTTTCTGATGAGTTTCAAAATTTTGGACAAGCAAAGTACAAATGTCAGAAGTAAAACTTCGGATTAGGGACAGTTCTATCTGTGAATGTGGTCTAGACGAAGGCTCTATTTCCCACATCTTTTTCAACTGCCCTAAATTTTCCCACCCTATCTATCACATCATCCCCCCAGAATTCCTTTTCCTTTAGATGTTGAGTACTTGTTAACCCTTGTATATAGTCCCTACTGTAAATATCTTTGTAAATTTATTAAATGTACTAGAATTAAGTTGTAAATGTTTTGTAAAAAGTGTTTATCTTGTGTTGTATTGTATTGTTCCTAACCCTTAATTATTTTTTTTTTTGTGGTGGTGGTAAATGACTCGCTTCAACCGATGGACGTCCACTGCTGGACATAGGTCTCACGTAATGACCGCCACAAGGCCCGA
Organism: Elymnias hypermnestra; assembly: GCA_015832385.1. NCBI lineage: Eukaryota > Metazoa > Arthropoda > Insecta > Lepidoptera > Nymphalidae > Elymnias > Elymnias hypermnestra. The sequence goes on along the minus strand of JACTOM010000045.1, from coordinate 5,132,160 downwards.
TCTTGCGCCGCCTGGCTCCAACGGCTACCGGCGACCCTCTTTATATCATCGGTCCACCTTGTGGGGGGTCTGCCTACACTGCGCCGTCCGGTGCGGGGTCGCCACTCCAGCACTTTCGGTCCCCAACGTCCATCGGTCCTTCGGACTATGTGCCCCGCCCATTGCCACTTCAGGTTCGCGATTCGTAGGGCTATGTCGGTGACTTTGGTTCTACTACGGATCTCTTCATAAATGACTATAAAGTGTCAACTACTTGTACATTATCAAAATTTTGATTTCCCATTACAAAGCCCGTACAGTCTCCTACGTGCGTTCTCCAATAAACTTGATACTGGCAAGATAACCTGCGCCCAATTGGCACACCTGAAAACCACTAAACAAAGAAGAAGAAACTAATTTTAAGTCTTGGTTATATTTATACAAATCTAAACCTTTACATTTCCGACACTTAGAAGGCGGAGTTTAATTATCAATAAAATATTAAGTGTCGAAAAAGTAAACAGTTTATTGAAATCTCAAAAGACGAAATGTAAATAAAAATTCAATTTTGTTTTTAAATTTAAAATTTAGAAAAGAGAATGTATGAAATATTTTATGTATAATAGTATATTAAATTATTAAATGACGAGTGGCAAATTAAAATGCCACATGAGTTAGTATAATATCCGCTCTACATCTTCGTGACTTCGTGTATAAATTGTATACTCATACGCTTAAAGCAGTTTCACTTCAATAATTTACCTTTTACTTCTTATAAAACTTAACTACAGCTAAAAAGATTATCTAGATATTCTATGAGACAACGCAATTAAAGTTGTCGCAGAATAATGTGATGCAGAAAATAGTAACACCGCTCTGCAATTATTGGGATTTTATCCCAACGCTGGTTTTAAGTATTAATAGTAGTTAACTGTCTCCCTCAAATATTTTAAAACAAGTTTCGCAGCTAAGGCTGGCTGTCTTTTCCAGTTAAACACAAAAACTAATGCACGGATTTTCATGCGGTTTCAGGTATATAACTTGTCAAGGTTTTGTGTAAATTGGAGCTTTTATCGTGAAACTTGACTTAACCTTAAATATATTTATTCATAGTGAGATATTTCTCTTTTATAGATTAACAAAAGAGCCCCAAATCTAACTTTTAAGCATAGATTGTTGTACTGATTTTAAAATAAAAAAAGTTAAAATTGCGTGCGTACAAAGTACACAGTCAGAAGTGAAACTTCTTTGGCAAACTATTTTTTAAGTTTTGTGTATATTTATACAAATCTTAAACTTTACATTTCAGAGACATAGAGGGAGAGAAAAATGAAAATATGTAAGGAATCTAATTGTCATTATAATATTTCAAGTGTCGAAAATTAATACATATAATTTATGGAAATCGTAAATGACGAATTGTAAATAAAAATCTCACGTGTTTTATGTCAATATTAGAAATTACTCATTCAATTTTGTTTTTAATTAAAAATTTAGAAAAGACAATTTGTGAAACATTTTTATTTTATATTTAATGAAAAATACTACACTAAATTAATAAACGACGAGTGGCAAATTAAAATGCCACTTGTTATTTGTAAATTTTAAAACTAACATAACCTTCAAACGAATTAGCATAAAAGGCGCTGCACATCTTTGTGACGCTAATCACGCGGTTCATCCGTAAAAAATTTTCCTCATCCGCCTAAAGAAGTTTTACTTCAATAATTATATTGAACTTGAAATATATTACCTGCCTTAAAAATTTGCTGTGTTAAGCTTATACAGGCCAGTCACACATTAATGACGATTCAAAAGTCCTCATTCGGTCTACTTGAACTAAGAATATTTTGATTTTTGTTTGATAGAAAACTATCCCGTGGACTTGAATCTTAGCTATCGTATCGGCTATAATATATTACCTTAGATCTATTGTAAAAGGGTGGATCATTTGCGTGTGGACGCAGGCCCAGAGGTACACAGCATTCCATCGTCCGCGTGATATCAGATTCCACGTGACGGCATTTAAAACGCCTTCCTCTAGCCCCTTGTCGCCTTCCCAGAAACGGGACATGGAGAAAATCATGTCGACACTATCATAGATTTATCCCTCCTTTTTAATTTCTTAAATACAATTTAATATGATGAAAATGATTGGGGAAATACACAAATATTTATAATGTACATAAAACACAAAACTGTTTCTACCTACATTAGTTATAATCTTGGAAACCATACAACCGATGTGACTCAAACCGGTTTCATTAGATAGACAATAATAAGAAGACAGATTAAGACCCTTGAAGTCTTTCACTCACTGAATAGGGTCTTTAAAATTGTTCGCGATTAACTTGAAATTTTGCAAAAGAAGTCATTTGTTACTCAGTAAAGACTCTTATACCAAACATGATTATCGAAATTGAAAAATTTCCACTATTTTCCTAATTATAATGCTGATTATAGCTCGATATAGTGTAGTCAAGGGAAGAAATACAATATTCTTATGGAAAGGGTGATTGAGTATGTAGTTATACATATCTATCTCTCATTATGAAATCTTTAAAGTAATTCTCAACTGACTTGAAATTTAGCAAACACAGTCATCGTTTTGCAATGCAGACTATAAAGGCTTATATACTTGGTTATGGAAGGGTTAATATATGTAAGTAGCAGCCCATTAACGTTCCACTGCTGGGAGCAGGCCTCCTCACTCATATGACAGATGGTTTTCAGAGCATAGACCCAGCAAACTGCTCCACTGCGGAATGGAAGGCATATTTCACAAATGTACTCTATATTCCTTCACGCTCATAGTCCGATGTGACGGGAATTCGACACGATCAGAGAGAGATCAGGTCCAGGACCAAAGCTTCGGGCAAATATTGAGAAAATCTTAATAGAAAACTCAATATCCATTTTTGAATAAAAACAAACTTGTAATACCATATTTTAGAGTAAAGAAGGTTCAGAAATCATTTGTCAGGTTGAGCATACGATACGATTTTAAGAAATATGTCAAAAATGTCGTATTACAAAAGGCATATTATAATGTTGACGATTATTTAAGCGACAAATAAGTTTGGAGTTGATTCCATTTGCACATGAAAGCTAAACACATTGTAACCTACAAAACCTATGCTTAAAGGCGTAACCGGTCAGTTTCTTGCTGGTTTCTTCTCAGTGGAATCAATTTTCCGAACCGGTGGTAGGTTTTTTTTACCAACGGACAGACTACTGACGATTCAAAAGTGGTTTTTGAATAAAGAATATTTTGATTTGAATTGGCCCTACTCAGGACTCATGAACACTCGACCTCATGTATGTTGCCAAACATGGTAACCACTAGACCAATGAGGCAGTGCAGTTCTAGTACGTAATTGAAATGAGAAATACAAGCCGTGAACGAGGTGAAATAATTCAATAATCAAGTTGACAGCGTTGAATAGCAATTGCAATAAAAAATGTGCATGCAAAAATGGTTCTCATTGGTACTAGGATGCCATCACGAACGGCGGGTAGGGTGAGGTGTTCAAAGGGATTGCGCGGGTGCCTGCCGCCTCGTTGAGGACTTTATCCGCAGCCCATGTCTTTGGAGTGTCCGCGATCTATATCCGCGCCGGCGACCGTCGGTACGATGCTATCGTATAGCGTTGTCCGCGACAATTGCTCACCACGGCGCCGTACAACACCGCGAATTATTCAAACACATCCCAGCTATATCCCTTTATATCGAAATCCTTGACATACCAATTCCCCGTGATTATTTTGCAAGCATAATAAATACGCCAACGTCGTTAGGCTGTTACATAGATTGTGAATGGCACGCACGTCTTTTTCCACTCTTTTTGCTATTCAGAAATAGGTTAGCTTTGTTGAAATTTCTTTATCCTTTAAATTGTTCGCGTTTCAATTAACAGGTATAACAGTCGTCTGCCCCGTCTTACACGGTCGAATGACGCTAAAGTTGCTCTTGGGACTTAAATGATCATGAAGGACTACCAAATGTTACGATTTTTATGTTTACTTATAGTTAAATTATATTATGTTATCTTTTGGTTAATAAATTAAGACTGATGTAGCGTCATGTTGCGCTAAACTTTGTGATAGTAAAACAAGTCATATGATCATATCTTACAAATTAAAACTTAGTTCAAGGGTTGTCATTGTTATTCATATGACTTATATAATCAAAAACACAAATAAACATAGTTTATAAAATACCACAAAAAAACTTAACGACCTTCGACGCGACACGTACCGTTAGTAACGGTCACTTTCTAACTGATTTATTTTTTGTTTTTTCTATTGTCTTGTGTTATCTCTACGCATATTTTGTTACGTTGCGAAAAATGAAATCGATAATACAAATTATGACTTGAAAGGAAAGAGAAGTTTATATTTCTGATTGCCCGAGATAAGACAGAACTATTGTATCATGTCAACCAGTAGTTGACCCGGGCTTAAGGCAAGGCAAAGGTTATGCACGCTTGACTTGGGGAGTAAACCATTGAATGCATGAGGAGAGCGTTACAAGAAGTAAATATTCCAATGGTTGGCTGATTTTTCGATGTCGCCTAAGAAATAAAACTATAAAAAATAACCAAAAATAGCATCCGGACCGCTTCAGGCTCTTGAAATATTCTACAAGTATTCTCATGTACTATGTAAACTTCAATATTTTAAATCTATTTGTACAATTAGGTTAAAATCTTGATAATGTGATAGTGTCCTATAGTTTTAAACTTGTTAACAATTGAAAAAAAAAGGAAATCTAAATACATACTATTAAAGGTATATCACTGAACTCTTTTAAACAGCTGGATCGATTTCGTTCAAATTTCTTGCGCGTCATCAGGTGGATAAATAACGAATTTACCCATATCTCCGCCTGGAAAAGTTTTACCTCACTATTTTTTCATTGGTGACAAGTTGACTATAATCTCATCTGATAGTAAGTGATGGTATAGTCTAAGCGCGATAACCTGGTAAGAGGTTTCTATTGAAACGCAATTTTTTTTGTAAGTGGAATGGTAACGACCGTCAGTATATGTAAAATACTAGCTAATTCGTGTAAATCCGTCGGCATCAAGTAAATGTTATAGTGAGCCAACCTTAAAAGATAGACATATGGTGTCACGGACTTTTTTTTAGAACTTTTAAAGAGAAACAATACTGTCAATCATGATTTTTGTGAAGCTTTAAGCGTTAAAGCTGCGCACACAGCGGAAGCTCTCAAAAGGAAGATATAATCTAGAATTTGAAACATTCTTCATTGGTGCATTGTTCCATTATAGCGTGGTGATATATTTATAGCCCTTTTCGATTAATGCGCTATCTAACATTGACAGAGGTTTTCAAATCGGACCAGTAGTTCCTAAAATTAGCTCCTTCAAGCTACCAAACTCTTCAGCTTTATATTATTAGTATAGATTAAGCAATCAGTCAAGCAAAGAGTGTATTGTATACCGAAAATGGTTTCTTTATCTTTCTCTTTTGAATAAAATACAACAGCATTTCAATATATGGCAACGAATCCCTATAGAACCAAACATTAAAATGAGTATATAAAGATATTTTGTCATAAAAACTATACTGCAGAGCGGATGTTCAAACATATCTGTAACAAAGGCTGAGCAAAAAATTAAATAAATCCAAAACGGTATATTGGAATGCCATTACCCACTTTTTAAAGTGTAAATTTGATCACCGCCAGTGTCGAGATCAGCACTTGTGCACAGACTGTACAAACATGTTTTTCTTTGTAATATTTATTATAAATATGAATTTAATTGGGTGCTTTAACATTCTTGTCACGTGACAGATTTCAATAATTTTGATGATGTATTGATTGGTTAACACGGGATTTTATATCATTATTGAATGATTTATAATTAATTAACACCAGTTCATTTAGTGATCCTCGTATTTGGTCCTTATAAAACTTTATAAAGACCACATTGGTGATTCTCGTATGATAATGAAACGCAACTTGTTTTTAAAATAAATAAAACTGTAGACATTTCTTTTTAAAATAGGAACTACAACTAATTTAGGTTTAATTCTACTCATTAATAGAAATATAAAATACGAATGAAAATGTTTACTGTACTTTACTTTGTATTTATCCGTTTGTTTTAGAGGGATTCCAAAGATACTGGATCTATTTTGACAGGGCTTTCATTGAAAGATAGATAAAACTATATCTACTGAATGATAAATAGCACTGCTTTTTTCCGGAATATAATGGCATAAATAAGTGAAATGTAGATAAGTATGTTAACATGTATTTTTAAATAAACCATTATTATTGTTAAGAAATAATGTTTTATTGTATATGCCTATGTATCCGTATTTTACTCCACTGTTATTATTATTATTATTAACGACGGCCTCGCTGGCGCAGTGGTGCGAGTACACGCTTTGCTAGCAGAGACCTCGGGTTCGATCCCCGGTAGGACGAATTTAGAAAATTCCTTTTTACTGATTTGTCGGAGACTGGACTGGTGAGAGGTTTCGGCCTTGGCCAGTTACCACCCTATCAGCAAAGACGCACCGCAACGAGATTTGTGTTCCGGTACGATGCTGTGTAGAAACCATAAGAGGTGAAACCATAAGTAAACATTTATCAACAGGTTGACCATAGTCAAGCGCTAACCTCTCAACAATAAAAAATCATTAAAGTAAGTAGCAGCCCATTAACGTCCCAATGCTGGGCACAGGCCTCCTCAATCACATGATATAGGGTTTTACAGAGTATAAACCCACCACGCTGCTCCACTGTGATTTGGCAGGCATAGTACACGAGTGCACTCACTATTCCTTCACTCTCGTAGTCCGATGTGACGACCGGAGAGAGGTCAGGCGCAGGACCAACGGCTTAACGTGCTCTCCCAGGCACGGGGGCGGAGTACCGCCAACTTCCCAACTTCGGGAAAATATTGAGAAAATCTTAATAGAAACCTCAATATTGATTACTTAATTGGCCCGATCCGGGAGTCGAACCCAGGATCTCATGTTTTTAGTGGAACATGCTATTCACTAGCCCAATGAGACATGATGAAAAAGACAGTACTTCAAAAGTACTTTTTGCTATTGCTGACAGTTTAGCGCTTGACTGTGATCTTACCTTATGGTGAGTTATGATGCAGTCTAAGATGGAAGCGTGATAATCTGGTGAGAGGCGATATACCCGTAGTGGTTTCTACACAGCATCGTACCGGAAAACAAATCTCTTTGTCAGCCGAAGCCTCCCACCAGTCCAGACTCAGACAAATTAAAAAATACAATTTCTTAAATTCGTTCTACCTGGGATCGAACCCGGGACCTCAGGCAAAGCGAATACTCACACTACTGTGCCAGAGAGGTCGTCAAACTATTAAAATATGAAAATATTGAATTATTTCTTTCATTATAAATGCAATATAAATTTAAATATCATAAAAATCAACTGCTATAAGCATGTAAGCTATTTGCGAATGCTTTGTGTAGTAAAACGAGTGAAACCCGGGACTCTAAGGCTCAGTATCGAAGAAGCTCTTCAACTTGCAGGTAGATATTTTGGAACAACTATTTTTATGTGATAAAATTTCTCGACTTCTCTAAACGGGAATCCACGGCTTTTCATCACTAGACTATCATGGCTTTGGAGCTTTTTCGCTAAGTAAATATTGAGTAAATTGTACATTATATAAACGATGGATTTGTCGAATATTACTCAAGGGTTTGAGTACAAAAAGAAATGTCATAAACGTAAAAAAAAGTTACATAAGTCCCTGATAGCCGTAAACAAACATGAATGTTATCCATAGTTTTTATGATCACCAAGTAAAGAGATTAATTGAAATTATTTCCTTGCTATATAATTATTTGGAGTTATCAAAAAAATCATTATATATTTCATTAACGATACGTTATTTAACAAGTATCGCCTATTAAGGAAATCTGATCGTATGCGAATATTTAATAGCCATATACGTAAACAATATATCAATTAAATATAATCACTATATTAATGTGTAAGTTTACTGAGGAATCTTATCCGAAATAATATATCGTTGTTTTATAAAAAGAAAATATCGTTTGTAAATAAAACGTTGACATTTTGTGGTGCCATAGCGCCATTTTATCAATTTGAATTTAAGTTTTTTACACAAGAAAACGAAGACTATACTAGACTGGTGTAAATTGATTAAAATTTTACAATTGAATGATTCATCTAAGTTACCGATATCAGCTAGTATATACTGTAGAACAAGCTGTCATATTATAAAAGACCTTAAGAAGGAAGAAGAAAAACTCATTAAGGGAGATTTACGTCTCAAAAGGAGTCATTATTAAATCTCACTTATATGCATATGCCGGAGAATATGAGAAAAGAAGCATAAAGCATAGAAGCGTAAGGTTCTAATGTAGGTAGGCCATTAATGGCATCCATAATTTCCATACTGTGGGCGTTGGTGGGTAATACAGGTGCATTCAAACACTTTATTAATTAACTGAGATCATAATGTTCAATCACTTAATGTTCCCGATATCAATTTACACAAACTCATTAATAATAATAGCTAGGAACGCGTCAAATTCAATAGTCGACCGCTCTGGCGGACCGTTACCCGAGAACTCCCGAGAGATGCGCGCCGGATTGTCACTTATTGATTCTGCCCCACGCGGATAGACAGATGGCGCCAGCGTTCCAAAGACCATTGCAATCAGACATGTATATAATTATTCTAAATATGTGTATGTTACTATACTCCTCTAGATGGCTGAACCGATTGTGATAATGTTGTTGTGTGCATTTAGATTCAAGAAGGGTAAAGTATAATTGACAATTCGATTCAATAAATAACGGGTCTTTTTTTTTCTATAAAACCGTAAACAATTTGAATGACACCGTCGGAAATAGTTATTTTAAGTTAAGCTGTATGTGACTTACTGATTTGCCTCTTCAAATATTTTCGTCATAATGAAATAGTGATGTAAGTAGCAGCTCATTAACGTCTCACTGCTGGCCACAGGCATCCACACTTCACAATTGCACTCTTTATTCCTTCACTCATATAGTCCAATGAAATAGCAATCCGGACTATAGATAGATCGGGCACAGGACCGACGGCTTAACGTGCTCTCTGAGGCACAGGGGTGGAGCACATCGCCATCTTCCCAACTTCGGGTAACTCTTAATAGTAAGCTCAATATCGATTTATGAATCTTCCCAACCCAGGACTCGAACCCAGGACTTCATGTCTGTAATCGAATAAGCTTACCATTACACCAATCAGGCAGGCCTGAAATAGTGAATATATACTAGGAAAATAGTGAATATATGATTAGGAAAAAATAACTACCTCATTGGTCTAGTGGTTAGCATGTTCGACTACAGACACGAGGTCCTGGGTTCGAGCCCCGGGTCGGACCAATTAAAAATCAATTTTGAGGTTTCTATTAAGATTTTCTCAATATTTCCTGATCTCTCCCCGGTCGTGTCGGATTCCCGTCACATCGGACTACGAGAGCGAAGGAATAGAGAGTGCACTCGTGTGCTATGCCAATCCGTAGTGGAGCAGCGGGGTGGGTCTTTGCTCTAAAAACCCTCGCTCCTCGGAGTGAGGAGGCCTGTGCCCAGCAGTGGGAAGTCAATGGGCTACTACTTCCTTACTTTACTCAAAAAATCTGTAAAAATAAACGGATGCCCAAATTGAAAACATCTATTTTATCTTAGCTTACTAGCAATGTCGCATATCGTCGTCGTCGCTTCAACCGATGGACGTCCACTGCTGGAGGTCTCACGAAATGATGCCCACAAGACCCGATCTTGTGCCGCCTGGCTCCAGCGGCTACCGGCGATCCTCCTTATATCGTCGGTCCACCTTGTGGGGGGTCTTCCTACACTGCGTCGTCCAGTGCGGGGTCGCCATTCCAGCACTTTCCGACCCCAACGTCCATCGGTTCGTCGGACTATGTGCCCCGCCCATTGCCACTTCAGGTTCGCGATTCGTAGAGCTATGTCGGTGACTTTGGTTCTGCTACGGATCTCCTCATTTCTGATTTGATCGCGTAGAGAAACTCCGAGCATAGCCCTCTCCATCGCACGCTGAGTGACTCTGAGCTTCCGCATGAGGCCCATAGTCAGCGACCACGTCTCAGAACCGTAGGTCATCACTGGCAACACGCACTGTTCGAAGACTTTGGTCTTCAGGCACTGAGGGATATTGGACGAAAAAGTCTTCCGGAACTTCCCGAACGCTGCCCAACCGAGTTGGATTCGGCGGTTGACCTCTTTCTCGAAATTGGACCTACCTAGCTGGACTATGTGTCCCAGGTATGTATACTCGTCAACAATTTCGAGTGTAGAGTTCTCAACGATGACTGGGTGGAGCGGAACATGGATATTGGACATAACTTTCGTCTTATCCATGTTCATTTTTAGGCCCACCTGTCGAGAAGCTCTGCTGAGGTCATCGAGCATTGCATTGAGATCTTCCAGAGTCTCTGCCATAATGACCACGTCGTCGGCAAACCGTAGATGAGTGATGTACTCGCCGTTGATGTTGATGCCCAGTCCGTTCCACTCCATAAGCTTAAACAGGTCCTCCAACGCCGCAGTAAAGAGCTTCGGGGAGATAACATCTCCCTGTCGCACTCCACGCTGCAGTTGGATAGACTCTGTGCTTTGGTCCTGTATACGGACTGACATAGTGGCGTTTTCGTACAAACACTTCAACACGTGTATGTACCGGTGGTCAATTCGGCATCTCTGCAAAGATCTCAACACGGCCCATGTTTCCACCGAATCGAAGGCTTTCTCATAGTCCACGAACGCCAAGCAAAGTGGCCGATTATACTCCTCGGTCTTCTGTATAATCTGCCGCAGCGTAAAAATGTGGTCTATGGTACTAAAGCCTTTTCGGAATCCGGCTTGTTCGGGGGGCTGGAAGTCGTCAAACTTGCGAGCGAGACGATTCGTAATGACCCTCGAGAACAGCTTATAGACATGACTTAGCAGCGCAATAGGTCTATAGTTCTTCAATAAGGTGTTGTCACCTTTCTTGAAGAACAGAACTACCACGCTCCTATGCCACGCCTTTGGCACCGTACCTTCCAGGATGACGGAATTGAACATTCGCTGAAGGACTTTTAGAATGGGTTTTCCACCCGCCTTCAGGAGTTCCGCTGTGATTCCGTCATCACCAGGTGCCTTCCTGTTCTTCATCTGTTTAAGGGCCATACTAATCTCGTACAAGCTGACGTCCGGGATATCTTCGGTATAATGTCGCATATAATCATACCAAATACATAATCAGCTTTATTTCGTAATCGCAAACAGCCCATAAATTTTTTTTATATGTATAGTTGTCATTCAGTCGAAAACGCCCATGATAATGTATCAAAAAATATCGGAAGAAATGCAGTATTGATGTGCGGCCGCTTCTTTTTATCAAGTCATTCGAAATCCCTCTAAAACAAAGTCGACAACCTCGACCACGAAATTATAGTGTTTAAGACTTTTAATATAACGCTAAAAAAATGTACGTAAAATTATAAAATCGATGGAGCCCATAATATATGTAGCGCTGCCTCCTGGCAGTCATTACTTAGGTGCGGGCTTGTTATTAAATTCAACGTTATTTATTTATTTATGAGCGTATAGGAGTGCATTCGTAAAAGCTTATATAAGTTTTATTTCTCAAGTAGAAGCGTCTCGGTAAAAATTTGCATAATTTTTTGTATATTTTTTATTATATCTCGAAGTGTTGAACGCATTAAGAGGAAGAAACTTAAATGGTTTTCTGATGAACAAAATAAACGTTAATATAGCCAGGCTTTTGTTTGTCGTGTGTAAATTTATTGTTAGAAAACCTTCGGTACAGGAGATTTCTCGTCAGTTTTGATAGAATTTTTTTCTTATCAGACTATAAGAGTGAAGGAATAGACAGTGTACACTTGTACACCATAAAATCTTCTATGCCGACATTAATGATCTGTAAGCTGCGGTTTTATACTTGTTTTTTAAAATATAATAGTCTCTGGAAAAGACATTCGTCGGTTACTCTGCTATTCGCTATAACCTGCCTAATAGTAAAGTATATATATTAAGAAAAACAAGTCTTGTTAAAAGTCATCATAACTAATTGAATTCAATTTGCTCAATATAACAGACTGCTTCATTTATTTCGAACTCCAAATTTATTACAATATGCGGCTGATTATAATATTATATATCGATTTATAATCTAAAGCTATGAAGCACCCTATCTGGCAAGGAACCCCTTGACAGATATGGTGTTTTGAGAAGAGCCCACAAAAAAACATTTTTGTACCATTATCATTGCAATATAATATCAGTTTATTTCATTTACATTAGAGCAATTCACTGCCGCGTTTTTTTACCGTCTACCTCATGTTCTAATTATAGTAGGATTATTCAATAAATTTTCTTTTCATAAATGATTTCAATTTAACGAATATTTCTAAATTTATGAAAATCTTCTTTCCAACAAGTTTTTTATTAATCCAGAAATTAATAAGTATCATTGCCCGCTGTCAAACGTTTTTTATTCATTCTATAATCATTAGATAAGTATCCTGTCAATTATTCCCTTTTAGTTTCATATTTTCCCACAATTCAATCTCATGTCTTGTCAGGTTCTAATACATTAAATTCTAATTAGGATAGTAAGTAGTTTTTTTTATATCTTGTTAGTACGAATCAAAATCCAACGTAACCATTTCTAACAACAAAACAAAGTTATAACAAATGATTTGACATAACGGATATTTTCTATGATCGTTCAGTTTTATTATATCAACCATAATTACCATATTAAAATTCAATTTCTGTCGTATTTCTTTCGCGATGTAGACGCTTACTAATATATAATTTCTTTGTATTCCCAAGGGATTAGAAACTACGTAGATGTTATTACTTAGTACACCTAGAGTAGTCTTACTCATTCGCCTTTAAAGTATTTTTTCCATAATGAAATAGTTAATTTATGTACAGACACATTTTATTACACTTTTAATAGTTCCGTTAGTAAAGACCTTACCTTAATATATAACCTGAGCCAGATTGTTGATGAGATAAAATACGATTATGGTTTCAAAATGTGGATAAACTTCCTCTCTGTACAAACATGATAAACACTCGTCAATGTTTTTTTTATGTATCTAACTTAGTTCATTTAGAAGTACGATATTTTCTTAAAAATGTTATATATTAACACTTTAGTATTTGAAAGAAATAATATTATTTTAAACCGTTTGTAATCCTAAACGTAAAGTATGAAATCCATAACATTTGTCTGCGCTGTTGATGATTAAAATAAAACAGAGTACTTGTTCCGTTTTATTTATTAAAGTCAATAAACTGTGAGTAAACGTAGTACAGTTGTTAATAAATCTTTTTGTAGTAAAATAGACGAATTAAAGTCTTATTTTTAGCAAATTATTGTTTATGTTATAAATGTGTAAGTTTGTAATTTAATCTTTCAAAAACAGCTAAACAGATACGTTGAAACTTAGCATACAGATTAGTTTAATATATTGAAAGATATTATTATCACAGAACCCTTAACGAATTTTAGTCTCAAGTCCTGTAACATCGGTTCTATTTAACTTATGAAATAGACACCATTAGTAGCTATTTATCTCTGGATCCAGTGAAGAATGCCCAGGTTTATATAAACCCTGAAATAGATATCTGACCGTGTAATTCAGAATGATTTATTCAAGTAGGCCTTTATAGCTCTTTTGAATCGGTTAATATACGTTTTTCCGCAAATTAATTGTAATTTAGGTAGTTTTAATATTTTCAAATAACATGTGACCGTTTAATAAGCCACTCGTCATTTAATAATTAAACGTTATATTTTTCTTAAAATAAAGTATTTTAATAAAATATTTGTAAAAATTTTCGACACTTAATATTTTGGCGCAATGAAATTCCAACATATCTTCCTTTTTCCTCTCTCCAAGTCTCGTAAATCTAAAAGTTTTAGATTTGTATAAATGTAAAGTTTGCCAAAGAAGTTTCACTTCTGACATGTTTACTTTGTATGCACGCACCTTTCATATGTAATCACTTTTTTTCGTGAATGTGTCAGTATTTTTATGCACGTTATCAAATATGTTTACACAATTTACATAATTTTCACTGCTCTAAATTTATCTAAACGATTCTCTTGTACCCATGTTATTTATACATCGATATCTTACAATTAAATTAACACAAAAGTTATTATAATTAAATTACATCTTCAAGTCCTTAACACAATGAAATAAGACAAAGTAAGAGATGATAATAAAAGAGGTGCCAGTGTCGGTCATGACGCCTAGGCGTGAACATTCGATCCTTACGAATCGATGATTAATTTTCGGTTAATTACAGGGGCGATCATATAAAATATCGATTTGGAAGTATTCAAATCGTACAGGTGGCTGGCCCGCCTCGGCCCCAGGCTCCAACACTCAAGTGGAACCGAAACATTTCAAATGTATATTTAATTTATGGACAGTGTATTTTAAGTCGCAATCGGGTTAACAACCGCGAAGGGTTTGTTTTGATATTTAAAACTTAATCAGTCTCATAACGAAATACAAACATTTGTGAATACTAATAACACATATTCTTTTATTAACAACTATATATGTATTAACCAACCGCTTCATTGGTTTAGTTATTAGCATGTTCGGCTACAGACATGAAGTCCTGGGTTCGAACGGGCCAATTCTGAAATGAATATTGAGTTTTCTATTAAAATTTTATCAATATTTGCCCGAAGTTGGGAAGTTAGCGGTATGCTCAATCCCCGTGCCTCGGAGAGCACGACCTCTCTCTGTTTGTCACATCGGACTATTAGAGTGAAGGAATAGAGCAGCGTGGTGGGTCTATGCTCTAAAAACCCTCTCTCCTATTAGTGAGAGGGCCTGTGCCCAGCTGTGGGACGTAATCAGCTGCTACTTATCTTTACTTTATGCATTGATCCTAATTTATACACACATTTCTTTTAAACATTAATGAAAATTTATAAAAAATGCTCAACTGTTACACTCAACAATTATAAAATCAAAATCAAAATATTCTTTATTCAAGTAAGCTCAAAAAAAGAACTATTGAATCGTCAGTATTCTGTCCATTGGTAATAAATATACCACCGGTTCGGAAAGTTGATCCACTGAGAAAGAAGAAACCGCCAAGAAACTCAACAATTACTCCTTTATACATAGTTTTTGTACGTTACAATGTGTTTAACTTTCATGCACAACTTGAATCAAGTCCAAACATCTTTGTCACATAAACAATATTCAGTGTTATAATATTCTTTTTGTAATAGGACGTTCTTATCATATTTCTTAAAACTTTGTGGAGGGAAATCTTAAAGTGATTCGGGTATCTTATTTAAAATGCTCTACCCCACAAATGATTTCTGCAACTTCTTCACTTTAAAATATGGCATGTAATCCCATGTTTTAATTTCTTGTATTAAAATTATGTGCTTCACTCCGTTTGCTATATATATGAATATATAAAATGTTATTTGATATATATGCGACGGTACAATGAAAATTGGATATTTCTTTGAATTTTTCTCTTAAGGAAACGTATATGTATATATTTGTATGTATTCATAGATGTTTATATATGTATTTGTAATATATACTAAAGATTTCCAGGTAGAAATCGCTCCTTAGCTATAATACCGCCTTTTTGTACTCTACGATGAAGTTATTGTATATATTTCCTGTAATTTTTATCTCTCTCTCTCTCTCCTTCTCTCTCTCTCTCTCTCTCTCTCTCTCTCTCAATAAAACAAAATAACAAAACATATTTTTGATGTGTTCTGCATTGTAATCTTCCTAAAACCTTTCAATTGTAGTTGTATCGAAAATTATGATGAATAAATTTTCATGGTTAATGCAAATACTTTATTGTTGCTACTTTAGATTGTAATTCGATTTTTATATCTTATTAAACTGGTAATATTAGTTACATACCGTCAAGACTATTAGTTGCTTATGTCTGTTGTTATCTTGGTGGTCTTAAATACCTAGGTAATTGTAAATATATCTTGTAAAATTAGGGTAAATACTTCGTGAACAGCTAGTTAACAAAATATGCGCGTACCCGCATATTTGAACGTTCAACAACCCATTGGAGATAAAACAAAGTGTAGCGGGAGTAAAATTTTAAACTTCTGCCTAATCGAGATGGCAAAACTGCAAAAGTTCGCAAATTGTTACTGTATATGCGTTGAGCTCAAGTCTTTTTGCTATCTCGCAGATTTATCTCTTAAAACCTACCTTTCTCGGATCGTTTGCAAGCAACATTAGCGAGGGCAGATGCATCGAGCACGAAGTGAGTTTCCCAATAATTTCATACTCAGCGAGTCCCGATCGAGAAGTTGTGGTATCTCTGAATTCATCTTTTGCCGACGGCCACGCGCTATGTGCCCTTATTAAATGCTAAATTGTAACTCTATATGGATTCGTTGCTTCATATTTATATGATTTGTATCAAAATTGTAATATAATTCCATTTTAACTATACACGAATACTATATAACTTAGCGTTTTACCGTAACCTAACGTAATGGTAAGGGAAATAGCAACAATTGAAGTGAAACTTCTTTAAGTGCATGAAGCTAAATTTTTTACGGATGAAACGCGTGATTAGTTAAACGAAGATGTGCATCATTTTCTATGCCAATTCGTTTGAAGGTTAAATAGTTTAATATTTACAAAAAACATGTGGCATTTTAATTTCCCACTCGTCATTTAATCATTTAATATGCTATTTTTAAATTCTCTTTTCAAAATTTTAAATTCAAAAAGAAAATTTCATTAATATTTTGTATTATTGACAAAAAACACGTGGCGTTTTTATTTACAATTCGTCATTTTCTCATCATCTTTACAATATATTTATTTTTAAGTTATTCTATTTCAATCAGAGCAATTCATTCACGGGGTGGGCAGCGGAATCTCTTCCAGAGATTCTTAGCACCCCCTGCCCCGCCGTTACCAAAACCGCTGCCAGAGTTTGGAATAGCGGGTCTGTCGGGGACTGACGGAAGACGTTTTCGTCCAATATCCCTCAGTGCTTGAAGACTAAAGTCTGCGAACAGTGCGTGTTGCCAATGTTTACGTACGGAGCGGAAACGTGGTCGCTGACTATGGGTCTTATTCGAATGCTCAGAGTCACTCAGCGTGCGATGGAGAGGTGCTTGGAGTTTCTCTACGCGATTAAATCAGAAATGAGGAGATCCGTATCAGAACCAAAGTCACCGACATAGCCCTACGTATCGCGAACCTGAAGTGGCAATGGGCGCGGCAAATAGTCCTACGAACCGATGTATGATGGGGCCCGAAGGTGCTGGAATGGAATTCCCACAAGGTGGACCGACGATATAAGGAGGGTCGCCGGTAGCCTCTGGAGCCAGACGCACAAGATCGGGCCTTGTGAGCATCATTCCGTGAGACGTCTGTCCAGCAATGGACATCCATCGGTTGAAGCGACGACGACGACGCCGACGAATTCATTCACTCCCACACTTTTTATCCTCTAAGTATTCTTTCAAATTATAGAACGATGTCTTAATTACGTTTCCATTAATAAAAGTGACATCCTTATAACTACTGCGCTCGAATGAATTGTTAATTTTATGCAGCCTACTAGAATTTATAACAATTTTACTTTTATTTCTTACGATATATGAGCTGCATTCTCTTTTCTTCGTAAAAGAGTCAGTATTTTTATGGAAGTACAGGAAGTTTTCTTATATGTGTACGCAGTGTCCTGTCATTCAATCCTCTGAATTTCTCTTTTAACGACTCTCGTGGACCTATATTGTAATAGCATGAGTATCAAGTATTTATTATATTTAGATGTACAAGAAAATCACCAGGCTTAAGCTAGACCTTAATATAATGTTCCCACTTCATAACTCAAGTTGCAATAAGCTTACAAAATCTTTTCCCGCCCTTGCAACTTGTAGGCGGAGTTGATAAACGCAAGATTCCCCGGATTGTAGCTGAGCGATGAATCAAATCTTCCCTCGTATTTCAAAACATCTATTTGTCTTGAGAAAATCGATTTCTATATCGTTGGTGAAATTATTTCCTTGTTCTGATGAATTTATATGTATTAAACGAGAAATAGCGCGCTTGTGTTTCATTTATGTGTTATTTAGTGCAATTTCTTCAAGATTGTATACAGATACGGTATTGATGGCTTGGCCAGCGTAATGGTACGAATATTCTCTTACCTATCGAAGGTTCCGGGTTCGATTCTCATTAGGCAAAATTACGGAATTGTACATACTATATTGGGTTAGGTTTTTTTTCTTAGCATGCCGCTAAGAAAAAAACATGTGCTTGCATAAAAAGAACACATGGCAGTAGTGAAACTTCTTTGGTAAACCAATTTTTAAGTCTTGTTTATATTTATACAAAACTAAATCTTTAGATTTCCGAAACTTAGAGGAGGACATGTTAGGAAATTAATTTTCATTGAAATGTTAAATGTCGAAAATTAATAGAAATAATTTATTGAAATCTCAAATGACGAATTCTAAATANTATACAGATACGGTATTGATGGCTTGGCCAGCGTAATGGTACGAATATTCTCTTACCTATCGAAGGTTCCGGGTTCGATTCTCATTAGGCAAAATTACGGAATTGTACATACTATATTGGGTTAGGTTTTTTTTCTTAGCATGCCGCTAAGAAAAAAACATGTGCTTGCATAAAAAGAACACATGGCAGTAGTGAAACTTCTTTGGTAAACCAATTTTTAAGTTTTGTTTATATTTATACAAAACTAAAACTTTAGATTTCCGAAACTTAGAGGAGGACATGTTAGGAAATTAATTTTCATTAATATGTTAAATGTCGAAAATTAATAGAAATAATTTATTGAAATCTCAAATGACGAATTCTAAATAAATATGTCACGTGTTTTTTTGTGAATATTAGAAATTATTAATTAAATTTCGCTTTTGAATTTAAAATTTGGAAAAGAGATTTTATGATTTTTTTTATTTTATATTTAAAAAAAAATAGTATATTTAATTATTACATGACGAGTGGCAAATAAAAATGTCACAGGTCATTTGTAAATATTAAAACTACCTAATCTTCAAATGAGTTGGCATAAAGAACGCTGCATATCTTCGTGACGGTAATCACGCGTTTCATCCGTAAAAAATTACCCTTGTGCGCCTGCAGATCCTCATAATTCCATTCAAAGACGTAATTTAATTAATAATTTGTAATACTGACAAAAAACACGTGGTATTTTTATTTACAATTCGTCATTTGAGATTTCAATAAATTATTTGTAATAATCTTCAACACTTTTAATATTTTAATGTTTTAATATTTTATTCACTAAAATCCTAAGTTATCTTCCTGACTCCTCCCTCTAAGTCACAGAAATCTAAAGTTTTACATTTGTATAAATACAAACAAGACTTAGTTTGAAAAGAAAGTTAGTTTGCCGAAGAAGTTTCACTTCTGACATGTGTACTTTGTACGTATGTACTTTATGTACGCACGCACGTTTAAAGAGACATATTTTTAATGAGACATTAATTACTTATAATCTCGAATGCCTTCGAATAAGCTAAACCACAGCGTAGAAAATATAATTATCGAAATTTTATCAGACGGGTATCGAACCCAGATATTTAACAATGCGACATCGAGACAGTGTTTTTACTTTTTTTCGTCAATGGCCTAAATAATTTATTTTGCAGCCATTTAAAAGCATAAGAAATTGAAATGACAACAAACCCACTTAGCGATATTGGCTTATTTGCATTTTAATACACTTTATTATGAAAATGTATAACAATAAAGTTTGTTTAAAAAACATATGCTCAACTCGATTACTTTGGACTTTGAGTTGATATAAATTCATCATTGAAATTAAATGTTTTGATCTAAATTCGAAATGACAAAGAATTTTTTAATTGGCTATGAATGAAAGTTTTAAATCGTTAATAAAATATTTATTTTATAAGTCAAATTATTTATTACTGTACAACCTTTTGTAATAATGGTTTTAAACACGAAGACCAACGTTAATAAATTGGTTGGCCAAATCATAAAAATACTAAAACGTCCAAAATGACCAAAATTCAAGTTAGCTTCTTATACTTTGGGGCCGTCGAAATACTTAATTATCCATACACTCAAGTTCAAATACATTTTAATGAACTAATAGTAAATGACACTTGATTTTAACAGCTTTTTTATTTATTGACTACTAATTACATCTGTTTTACCAAAATAGTGTTAAATAAGTTCTTGCTACTAATTTTTGTTATATTATACTAATTGTTTTTTTTTTTTTTCAGAAATAGATTCTAAGGTATACGTTTACAGAATTAATAGCATATATTACAATCATTCGCTTGTGAATTTCAATTTGTTTAATAAAAATCAAAGCCCAAATTTTTATGATCGGGAATTATACCGTAGGCTGCAAATAACTGCATTTACGCCAATAACAGTGAGCTGTAACTTCCACGCATTACATCTGTCACAATCATTACAACGCACCTGCACGAAGCTGCATATTTTTTTATTGCTGACATGTTAGTGCTTGACCGCAATATCACCTGATGGAAAGTGACGATACATGCCAAGATGGGAACGCGCTAACCTCTTATAGTTCCTACACAGTATCGCACTGGAGCGTAGTTCTTTTTGCTTTGCGGCACGTCTTTTCTGGTAGAGTGGAAAGTAAGGTGTTAAAGGTAAGTTACCTCTTAAAAGTTATTATTAATATCGATTTTAAATATTGTCGCATAAATGTTATATTATTTTACTACAAAAAAACACTTTCAATCTTTTTTTTCGTTTTGGGAATGATATAGAAACATCATTAGACACATTTAATTTAATATAAATTGTCTTGGTCTCGGTGGCAAGATTTTACAAGTTGACTGGTTAATCTGACACCTCGTACCAGTCCAATCTTAGACAAAAGATAATGTAAAAAAGGTAAGTAGCAGCTCATATATGTAAACACTGGTGGGCACAGACCTCCTCACGTATAGGAAGAGGTTTTTTTTAAGTATAAACTCATCACGCTGCACTGCGAGTTGTAAAGCATAGTACACAAGTGCAATCTCTATTCCTTCACACTGATAGTAAGATGTGACACAAACACAGGGCATAAAGCGCAGTACCGACGTCTTAGCGTGCTCTACAAGACACGGGGGTGGAGAACACCGCCAACTTTTACTTGGAAAATGAGGAACCATCTTCCCTAAAGAGCATAACTTGGAACTGTTTAAGGGGCATTTAAATTTTCAACTTCTCTGCCGGCAACGCATCTGCGGTTCCCCTGGTGATCACTTTCCATCAGGTGACCTGCCGGCTCGTTTGCCTATCATAATAATAAAAAAAAGACTTTACAACTTCAGAAAAAATACCCTGACCTGGTACCCGAATTCTTAGATACCTATGATCCAAAGATAATGTATTTTTATAAATTACCAGGTATGGAAGCTAGGTCCCGAAGCGAGCACTCGTATTACACCAGTGAGACCTTCAAACATTTACATAAACTAAACTCCCTGTGGACGATACGCCACGGAATTCTGAATATCCATAAACGTAGCTGCCAGCATACCGAGGGCCATACTTAAAAACAAAATTAAAGGGGATAGCCGTACGATAATATGAATTAAAAATAATAAAACAAAAAAATAGGAGTCACGGATCGCCTCGAGTGGTTTTTTTTATTCAAGTTTTTTTTTCCAACGATGCCTGCGAACAGTCTGCCCGTATCTCATGACAATATCTTTGACGAGTTTTTTATGCCGCATTATTTTTAAATGCACAGCTTATAAATGGTTGTTTGGCGATTTAACGCCCAATCTAATTAGGCAAATGATATGTGTTTTAGGCAAAGATCGATTTATTCTGGAAACTGATTTTTTTTATTGATTTCTAAATTGGATTGTGTGATGGGCGATCTTTTTAAATTGAATATTGGGATGTCATGCTGAGCGGCAACACAAATAGAAAATAAGATAATTGTAAAAACTTCAGATTTCGGTATAAAACAATATCTTTTAATGTATAAAATTCGAAATGTTCGTTCCAATGCTCCTCCGAAACGGCTTGGCTATTCTTATGAAATTTTTTATGCATATTTAGTAAGTCTGAGAATCGGCTACTATCTATATTTCGAACCTTTAAATGTTAAGGGTGATCCACTCCAAAATTTGATTTTTTATTTTTTTGACCAAATTTTTTGTTTTTAATTTTTTGTGATACAGCATACAACAATACATAAAACCCTGAATTTTCACCTTTCTTTCCCCAACACCTATATTTTTAATAGCGATAATAGTAATTATATGGCAAAACAACGTGTGCTGGGACAGATAGTAATATAAGTAAAGTAAGTAGCAGCCCATTAACGTCCCACTGCTGGGCACAGGCCTCCTCACTCCAAGAAGCGAGGGTTTTTAGAGCATAGACCCACCACGCTGCTCCACTGCGGATTGGCAGGCATAGTACACAAGTGCACTCTCTATTCCTTCACTCTCATAGTCCGGTGTGACGGGAATCCGACACGACCGGAGAGAGATCAGGCGCAGGACCGACGGCTTAACGTGCTCTCCGAGGCACGGGGGTGGATCACACCGCCAACTTCCCAACTTCGGGCAAATATTGAGAAAATCTTAATAGAAAACTCAATATTGATTTTTGAATTGGCCCGACCCGGGACTCGAACCCAGGACCTCATGTCTGTAGTCGAACATGCTAACCACTAGACCAATGAGGCAGTTGATAGTAATATATAAGTCGTAAAAACGTTTACTTGTATTTCAAATCAACACATTGTTTGTAATCTCTCTTGATAGTAAGGTAAGTACCTATATTTCTTATATTCACATTTCTACTATTATAAAACACCAACCAAATCATATTAACTAACAACTTTTATCCCCTCCACTATTTTCATATTCACAACATGCATAATTGCTTTCACTGTTTGGATTTGTATAATTTAGCATTACTTCTCTTAAAACAACTACTTCACGAGTCTCAGCTCGAAAGACTATCTCATACAACTGATCCGATTTTTAAAATTACCTCGTATGGCCTAACATTACTGAATAACTTGTAACATCTAACTATCTATAGTTTAACACTATCAATAGTTTTTAGATTTTTTACGTCTGGTGGTAGGTTAAGGTGTTAACTAGCCATGGCCGAATCCTCCTACTAATTAAAGCTCAGATCAAATGCAATTTCCATAATTTTCTTTGCTGGTTATATATATTAAAACTCCTGGTAGGATATTTTACAACAAAAAAATCAAAATAGCAATAACAGCTGCTGACGTTTTATAAAAGTAACATATCTTTGCTATGTTTAAATATACTTTAAGCCAATGAATTTAGGTTCAATTTAATTAACATGAAATTTGTATCAAATTTATAATTTTATCATCTTTAACCGATTCAAATCCCGGACAGGTAACTTCTGTCAATAAAACTTATGTGGATTCATTGATTAAATATCGTCAATGTTTTTCGGTGAAGCAAAACATCCAATTATCTCAAATTCTACAGCAATTCTCGGGTAGTAAGTAAGTAAGTAGCAGCCCTTTAACGTCCCACTGCTGGGCACAGGCCTCCGCACTCCAAGGAGCGAGGGTTTTTAGAGCATAGACCCACCACGCTGCTCCACTGCGGATTGGCAGGCATAGTACACAAGTGCACTCTCTATTCCTTCACTCTCATAGTCCGATGTGACGGGAATCCGACACGACCGGAGAGAGATCAGGCGCAGGACCGACGGCTTAACGTGCTCTCCGAGGCACGGGGGTGGATCACACCGCCAACTTCCCAACTTCGGGCAAATATTGAGAAAATCTTAATAGAAAACTCAATATTGATTTTTGAATTGGCCCGACCCGGGACTCGAACCCAGGACCTCATGTCTGTAGTCGAACCTGCTAACCACTAGACCAATGAGGCAGTTTCTCGGGTAATTTGCATCATATTATTATGTTTGCCACGTTTAAAACCCATGCCTCTTAATAATAAAATCGTTTCTATATTATTCTTATTCAGAGAAGTAGCAGGTTTATACCTTGGTCAGGCACCACTACTTTTTTCTTTATAGAACTGACGTGCTTGGTTGTTCTTTCCAATCCATCACTGTGAGGTAACCTGAAACATCGTGAGGAAACCAGCATATCCTAAGAGAAATTTTGGGGTATCTGTACCTACTTAATCGTGCAGTGGAGCGTAGTGGCTCGCTGACTGGCTCTAAAAACCCTCTCCTATGAGAGAGGAAACCCTCTTCCCAGCTGTGAAGCGTTAAGAAGCTGCTACTTACCAGATACATTAACTACATGACGATAACGAATGATTTACATGGCCGTTTACATGCGATAATATAAATATTTAAATAATTCATCACGTTAAGTGCATGGGAAATAGTTTTCCCCTCGTGACGAATATTTGCACACACAATTGGGTGTAGCGTTGAATGTTCACTGGTTCCTTGGAATGTCTATCATTAGTTCCTACTTTCGTCTCTTCTGCATCTTTCAATATTTATGAAGGAATATCCAAGGAACTTGATTGGACAGGTGGCTATGTTTACATGTTGAAATTTATTCTTAATTGCCTATGCGGATTCGACTCTCGAATGATTTATTTGCATTAGAGAAATTCCTCTTTATCTGCAAATACCTATTCCAATCTCTATCAATACTGGAGAAAAATTTAAACCTTTTATAATACATAAATAAAAGATTAAATTAAAAGAAAATAAAAGATTTTGTTTATAATTTGGGCAGGTATTATACACACCCCTATTTTTAAGGGATTTACAAAAAATATAACTTTACGTACTAGAAAATATTGTAATAAATCAATCAATATGCAGTATTTATAAATAAAAATTTCAATAAAACGTTAAATTAGCGGCCATAAAATAGTTAAATAATAAGATTAAGTTTCAATCAATCTACTTTTAAATGATTTTTATTATTCATTAATTCTATATAGTGTAATTATTGTAAGCGTGTTGTAGTTACTTTACCATTGGCTTGTTTATAGTTTAGTTTATCGTTCATCACTAATTAATTAAACTTTTAATTCCATTTTTGATTGCTCTAACAAACACATTCTTGAAAGCTGTGTACGTCTATAATTGGCTCTTACATTAGAATGTATCTTTACTATTAACATTAGTTTATAAGCGTTTTATGTATGTGCTGATGGTGTTCCTAAATAAAAAAATAATATGGAACCCTGCTTGAATTAAAAGAATACCTGCCTAATAAAAATATTAATCAAACAAATCTCTAATTAACTCGTTTATTTCCTTAGATTCTTTTATTAATATAGAAATAAGTACCCACATTGAAAAATCAATAAGAAAACAACATTACATACACCCATATATAGTATACTAGATGAACCCGCGACTTAGTCAGCGTGCAATGTTTTTTGGGTAGTAACTTCATTAATCTAAGCAAATTGTTTTACATATAAGACACATGACCTTTACTTCCTACCAAATTTCAAGTCTCTACGCCTCATGGTTCCAGGGGTATCGTGTTGAGTCAATAGATACCTGGATATCTCTAATATATATATAACAAATTTCAATAGTTGACACCTCCGCAACCCAAAAAAATTCTGACCAAGTTTTACATACCTTAAAAGATAAACTTTGTTTTTTTTTAAATTAACACCCCCGCAACCTCCCTTGCGGGTGGAATTTCGTGAAATCCATTCTTAGGTAATTTCTATACGACAAAAGGAATATTCCTACAAAATTTCAAGTTTCTCCGCCTTATGGTTCCAGAGTTATCGGGATAAGTCAATATATACCTGGATATCTCTTATATATATTAATATAAATATGTGTATTTATCAATCGCTGACATTTACCTCAAATGCCGTGAGGTTGCATTAAAAAGTATATATTGTCAAAAGCACTAAGGAGGTTATATTTAAAAAGGTACTATGGTGGTTAAGATTTCTTCAAATTACTAACGTAACGTAACATTGCTAATTGTTTTTCTTCGATATGAACATTTTCCAGATTAAGTAATACGCAAAAAAAATTTAGCAAACTATTAGAGTTTTAACAAAAGCAACGTTTACTGTGAAGTTTTGTGTATCACAAGTTCAGTGACAGCATTTTATTTCGCATGTTAGTAAAAAATTAGGCAAATAATCAGTGTAGCGTTGACAAAATTTGTGATTAAGTATAATTTTGGACAATAGAACTATAATAATGTTGTACATTATAATTTAAATTAATTATGGTCGAATTTCGACCCCTGAGCGACCACTACACTAGTAACGTATAATATTATCATGTAAGAATAAAAATATGAAAAATTAACTTCGTTTATATTTCCAAAAAACTGAAACTGAAATAGCACCTACGTTAATAATATCCTTATATTCTTAAACTTATATTTGTGTTAGTGCGAGTAACTGGTAAGTATAATGTATCGTAAACATAAGCTTTTTAAGTATTCTTAATTTTTTATTGACTGAACTTTGTAGTGATGTTTAGAATATTCACTTAGTTGTTCGTATTTTACTTAATCACGTGAATAAATAAAATATAAACAATAATTTATAGAGAAAAGAACAAAAAACCATGGCACAATAGTGTGTGCGTTCTTCCCGTTATCCATAAACTTCATATCAAAGAAAGGATAATATTTTTACCGTTATCATTGTTTACAATTTACTTGTACCTAATAAATCTGTGTAGAATAATCCTTCTTCTTTCTCGTCATGCTGGTTGAATCACGAAGATTGTTATTAAGTTATTATATTGTCATAAGTTTATTATAGAAGGGTAAATGCAAAAATATAAAATATACGTAGAAATATTATACTGAGAGATATTGAAGCATATAAAAACGTGTTAAAAATACAAGCAGGTATATAAATATTTCATTGACTATTCTCAGGCATTAAAATACTAAGATGTGCCAACTTCTTGGCTAAATGATAGGCCTTTATCTTTCTTTTGTTTCACAATAGGTTCAGGAATACATTACAGAAACATTCTGTCCAGGTCTCTTACACGCTAATGATAAAATTTTACCAATAAACGAGCGTGTGTGTTAGTTGCATGCAATTGAAGGCCGCAAATCATTGACCGCCAGTCAAAGGCGTCAGGCATTGACGTGTGCTCTGACTGCCGATGACTCGTTAACGTGGGAACGTGCCGAAGAAAGTGTCCGAATCGCTTAGATGCATCTGACATCCGCCAGCGCGTTCCGTCCAATAAAAATTATTACATTGAAACAATTATGATATAGCCGAACTCGAAGTCCGAAAAAAAAGTTCAGCGCAAAGTTCAGTCCACTTCAGGCGACATCATAATTTAAGCCAAGTAAAAACTGGTGTCTTAATAAATAAATCAATGGATTTTTTTTCAGCATCCATAAGTTAAGGCGGGAAATCGGATGGAAGTTGAAGGCGAAACTTTTAAAAAAGGAAACTGCTCTTGCGGCTGCCAGTTCTCCGTGATTGGTCCACGCGTCGGGGGCGGGTGCCAGCCTGCGCGCGATTGGCCGCACCGCAACGCACTATAGGCGCGTTCATCTCGAGAGACGTACAAATAGATTTTTTTTAACAAGCAATTTTCCTATTCTTCTTGTTGGACGACGTTTCTATAGTTTGTTTTTGCTCGGCTCCGTTTTGTATTGTTTATTGTCGAGTACGCGACAATCCGCTCCCGGTTAATTCCCAGTGATATTAACAACTCCTACGAGCATTGTTCCTAAGGTTGCATGTAAATTCACAAAAAACTAGCAATTGTTCCAGCGAACACGCACAGCGTGTCGCAACTGTTCTGTAGGAAGCCAGTTAGCTGTAAGTTATTGCTAATTAACATTAGATCATTTAAAGCGATATCGCTGACTGAAGCCCCATTATACATTATAAGTGTTACAGGGCTTTTTCATACAAAACATATAATGACGCAAAAGTACAAAAGGACGTCATCATAGTCAAAGAATCTGTTTTTATGCTGTAAACTATATAACTAGTAGTGATTACGTTCAGTTATAATGCCATTATCTTTCACAAAATGGTTATTAAATTCAAAAATAAAGTAACTCATGGTTTTATCGTAATTATTTAAACCGAAAACCGTAAAATAACTAGGAAAACTATGTTTTTCCTTTAATATTTCAAATTTATTATCTTGTTTGAATAAAAAAAGAAATATTTCGGACAATAAACTGTATATCTGATAAAGGTTATCTTTTTAGACAGCCAAGTTGTATCTATAGTCCTAAATTTACTATACGTAAAATAACACTTTCAATTCCAGCAAGATCAAAAAATTTATTAACAATATTATTTTTTCTTCAAAAAATTTTATCTCGATCTTTTAAAGATAAGGTTTTCCTGGTTACAAATTAATATTTATGCTATTTATGATTTAAAAGGGTTGATTTTTCAGCTTCTTTGTTAATTTGTTTTACAAATGTTACCCACGATGAACACTTTAGTTCGTACTTTATTAATTCATTCATCTTATCAATTTGTAGCGATCTCTTTCAGACAACCTTAACAGAATAGGAAAATGGTAAACAAAAGAGAAGGTTTAGGCTAAAATATTATTTATAAAACTCATGATTTATATCTGCCGTTTTATTAAATTATAGGATCTTTAAGCAGCTTCTTTGAAAGTTTTATCTGGAGCTTTCCGTTACAATGTTTCCGCCATGACTTCTAGGTAATAATCTTTAAGTTAATGTCCAGTGGTATACCAAGTTTCGACATAAATCTCTTAAAATATTCATTAGGTGAAATGCAAGTCGTGCAGTTGTGTCGACGAGAATAATAAAGCTAGATCTTTATCACATTCTGAATCTGTAGCACTGCGGACATGGTTAGAATTAGATTAGAAAATACTAAAACGGTAAGTAGGTATACATAACAGGCGGTCTCGCTGCTGAAATGGTCTGTTTTGCCAGCAGAGGTCCTGGGTTAGATTTACGTTAGGAAAACTTTAGAAATAGTTTTGTTATTTATCTGAGTCTGCACTGGTGGTTTCAGCCGTTAGCTATTTACCATAATTACCAGTATAAGACGCGCCACCGAGAAAAAACGATGTGTTCCGGTACGATATTGTGTTTGGACGGCCTTGCTGGCGAAGTGGTGTCAGTACTTGCTTTGCTAGCAGAGGCACTAGCTTCGGTCCCCGGTAGAGCGAATTTAGAAAGTCATATTTTCTAATTTGTAGAAGTCTGGATTGGAGGCTTCGGACGTGGTTAGTTACCAGCCTACCAGCAAAGAGATTTGTGTTCCAGTACGATGTTGTATAGAGCCATATGTAGTAAATTGCCTCTTATTAGATTAGCGTGCTTCCATCTTGGACTGTATCATCATTTATCATCAGGTGAGCCATGAACTGTCACCAATAAAAAATAACTGTTACATTTCACTGCATATCTATTAAACAAACACTGCGATAATCAAAAATGTGTAAATCGTTTTTTTTAATTATTATCATATCATTTAAACTAATGTCTGTCTGATTGTTTAAGCAAATCTCTCTAACGGTTGGACCAATTAAGTCTGGATTTGCAATGGCAAATAGCTTAATATGTTATAAATATAAACTTAGGGTAATTTAATTTTTATGAAGCATCTGAAATAAAGCGGATAACGACACTATTAAAATATATAAGTGATGATATTAAAATAAACATTATTGTTGTATCTCCTAATGTAAGATTAAATCTCTCAATCTTCAATTTTAGGAACTGTAAGATATTCCGTGAGCGGATAGCTAATGATATTGAATTTGAACCATAAAATACAAAAATAAGTATAAGCTAACACAAGAAAAATAACCGTCTAAGTGCCTATTTAATTATAAAAAGTATTTAAGATCTTGATCTTAAAATCGTGTAAACTAAATTATTTTTCGAGACCATTCCATAATAACGAATACATTTTTAAAGCTACCGTTGCTACCGAATACAATTTTAAGTTATGGGAGAACATGTACATTAAATTTAAGGATGACATTTCTAATATAATCGTATAAAACCATAGACAATTTTGTTACTTGAAATGTTTCACATTATTAAATCATATATTATCTAATGTGTATATATAGAGCAGTAAGAGTTCTTCCAAACGTTTTTAAGTTTGCTATCAAAAACTTTTAATTTCTTTCTTTCTTTGCTTTAACTTTTGTAAGTATAAAACACACGTACTTTTCTTATATCGAAACGTCGCTAAAAAAGTCAAAAAATTAACAAAAAACGAGGGGTTAGACCACACGACTGAAATAAGAAGTTATATTTATAAATAATTTCCAACAAATTATCGAATAAAATATATAAACAATATACAGATACCAAACCAATAATAAATACGACACGTAACTCATCTTTTTTTATTTTCACCAATATATATCTCCCCCTCAATTTCCGTTCGCCTTGCCCGATTACATTTTTCTTAACGCTCTCGTCACGCATTCCACCAGCTTACTCCATAACTCCAGCGTACGTAAAGAAGTATTACATCAATATATTTTTAAGGTATACTCTAGTAGACTCAATATTAGAACCTAACTAATCACAACACGTCATAAATCAAAAATTAAAGTAACATCGTAAATGTTTTATGTATGTCTATCCTATAGATATTGATAGGGACATCTATGAGAATTTCAAAATAGTTCGCCGCAATCGATTACTCTATACATTAATGGCGTGTTTTTATAAATTTTATTAAATAACATGTTAAGTGAAGTCGGTAGAGAGGATTTTTGAGCATACTCGTATACTTTCCACATTTTACTATTATGGTTGTTTACACATGTCCTAGAATTACTCCAAGGATTTGCGGATTTTTGCTAAGCATTTAGCTTAACAAAAATCTGCATTAAATTTCAAAAACCATTAAGCGTTTTGTTTATAAAGAGATTTAATGGACACAGCCCAAGAATCGAATCTCACATCGAAGATGTAGTAAATTTCTTATTAATAGACTGAATTCAGCTTCCAACCATAAGGTTTCTTATAAAAAAATAATATCATAACCATTTCCGCTACGTTTCATTTCTACATCAAAACTTAAATTATTCATCAAGATCAATAGTCCTAAGAGTGTGTAACTATAAGTCCAAACCTAAGAATTTAAGGTAAGTGAACGTTGCATAACATTAACATCTTAATGCTGCGGACATGATTAATAAAAGACATGGGTTCTTAGAGCATAGACCCACCACGATGCTCCACTGCGGGTTGGCATGCATAGTACACAAGTGTATGCGCTAACATAAGTGCACCCCATTTGGGGCAAATATTGAGAATTTCTTAACAGAAAACTTAGTATCGTTTTAGGAATTCGCCTGACCCAGGACCTCATGTCTGTAGCCGAACAAGCTGATCACTAGGCCAATGAGTGGTGAGTTTGGTTGGAGTGCCACTTGCCACTTGCCACGATCCTTGGATATCTCCTTTGCTTCTTTCATTCTCATTAACCCTCTCATATATGTCATAATTTTTTTCATTCATTCCTCCTCGTACATTCAAAGTAGGAAAGAGGCTCTCTGTGGCTCGCTTTTCGCCCCCATTAGGAACGTGACGTGATGGATTGCGAATCTCATCGCCACCATTTTTGGTTTTTTATTATTTTTTTATCCATTGCGTTCCCACGAAAAGCAAGGGAACATAGATCCATTCTGGCAGAGCCCCGCAAGCCAGAATAAGGCTAGCCTTTTCTGGATTCGCACGGACCCAGAGCCACCGCTTGTGACTAGGTAATGCCTCAAGTCATGAGTCAATCGGCACGGTACACTTTGGATTGGTAGGAATGGGTAGGAAAGTGGAATAAATGGAGGGAACGGGTTAAATGATAGGAAATTTTCAAGGAAGAAAAAGAAAGTATAAGGTGTAATAGGATACTACTGATTCGGAAGACCTGAGAAGATTCAGAAACAGCTCGGGGAGTCTGGATCGTATACTTGTGTACCATACTATGACTATCGGAAAGATAAACATGATGTGTACCCTATGATACATTTTCCAGCGTAAATAAAGAACGTGGTATAAAAGAAGATGTAGTGACTAAAATTGAGAAAGGTATGCTTAGATGGTTTGTGCACGTAGAGAAAACTAACGAAAGGAGACTGACAAAAAGGATTTTTGAGTCATGATTGACTAGGAAAGTTGGTAGGGGAAAAGAGCAAGGCGAACGTTACTGGACTAAATCCAGGATATTTTTAATAAAGGCCAGGTCAAGAGTACCCTAAACCGGCGAACTTGTATTATAATACAATGAGATGATGTTTAATGAGAGTGAAAGAAGCGAAGGAGATATGCAAGGATCGTGACAAGTGGAAGGACGTGGTTTCTAAGTACCCCTATAGGAATGAGGCTTGATGCTATGCCTGTAAAATAAAAACCAATGAGGCAGTTCAGTTTATTTCTAACAATCTCAAATTTATATTATCGTTAGTCAACGTTCATGTATATTTAACTTCCACATAAAGCACGACAAAAACTGATTAGTAGGCGCAAGCGCACCCGATAACACCCAGCCGCTGCCGAGAGCACCCGAGATGATTCAAGATTGCGCCTATTTTTCCTCCAAATTGCGGCCTTTGTTATGCAAAGCACACAAGCGCCGTGTGCGGGCCACAATCGCTCGTTTATGCCCCGTGTGACGCGGCTTATCGCGCATCGCGGCCACAATGCTAGTGACCGATTAGAGCACTTCATCACCCATTTTGGGCTTGGATTTTAATTACCCGTTTGTCAGTTCCATTTCCTTTAAAGGTTCGATGACCTACACACTTTATATATCAATTGGGATCTCGCGTTTAAGAAAAAAATTCAACGAAACTTCAATTCTCACAGTACCACCGCGATCTATACTGATAAACATTTTATATATCTGTAGTAATATACATTTATACAGCAAAAATAGCGAATCAAACTTATAATACCTTGTTTTAGGCTCAAGAAGGTTCAGAAATGATTTGTTGGATTGAGCATACGCATTTTTAATAAGATACTCGAACTACTTTTAGGTTTGCCTCCACATAGATTTAAAAAACATGTTAAAAATGTTCGAGTACAAAAGGTATATTATAATGTTGAAGATTATTTAAGCGACAAAGATGTTTGGACTTGATTCCAGTTGCACATGCTCCAACTATATTAAAAGGAGTAACCGTTGAGTTTCTTGCCGGTTTCTTCTCAGCAAAATCAGCTTTTGAGTCTACTTAAATAAAGAATATTTTGATTTTGAGTCGATGAATTAAAAATAGATTTAGTAACTATTGAAACTTGAACATTATATATGTAGAGAATCTGGCAATAATAGTAGGAATTTAAAAAATGATACAGATTAAATAAGTATTTTATAAAAACAGAAAGCTAGTTAACTCTGGTATAAAATAATTGGCAGGCAACTAATGCAAACCCATATAAGTTTAGATCACCAAAACCATTTTGTTTTATGAAATCGGCTTAGCGATTAGCAATTATACAAGCTCAATAATTAAAGTGATAACACAGCAGTCTAATGAACATTTCGCATTTGCCGATTGGATTCGTTTACAATGGCAGTCCGTTTCCATTATTTAAGTAAAATTTCCACGAGATATACATCTCAATGAGTGTCCGATCACTCATTTCACGAGAGTAGACAGGTAATCCACCAAATGAGGCCTCATTGATTCTCCTGCACTAATAATTGCGATAACAACCTGCAAGTTTATTTTGCCTGCGAATTTAACTAATTGATTATTGATACGTACATACGGAGTACATAATAAGGGACAGAATCGCTTGCTAGTTCTTGTGAGGGTGGCATATGGTTTACTTTTCCTATAGAGGCATGATATCGCCCATCGTCCCAATGCATCATATTTGTCGCGCGTTTCGTCATCAGAACACACAAAGATCGGCATCGGGGCAATAATGAATGGTGTGCATTAAAAGTACTACTGATAGTCTGAGAGACGACGAAAACATTTATAAATTGACGGCAACTTGAAAAAAGTACTTAAAAATATATCTTTAAAATCGTAATAAGATCGAAACTTAGTAAAATATTGGCATTTGCCAGTAAATATATATTAGCACAACTTATTCGTAGATATTGAAACTATAATATATCTTTATATATTAATTTTCAATAAACTGCTTCATTGGTCTAGTAGTTAACATCTGTGGCCACAGTCATGAGGTCCTGGGTTCGAATCATGGGTTGGGTCACATCAAAAATCGATATTGGGTTTTCTATTATAGATTTTCTCAATATTTGCACGAAGTTGAGAATTTGACTTGTGCTGTGCCCGTGCCTCGAAGAGCACGTTATACCGTCGGCCCTGCGCGCCTGATCTCTCTCCGGTCATGTCAGATTGGACATCATTGTCACATCGGACTATAAGAGTGAAGGAATACAGAGTGCATTGTGTACTATACCGCCAACCCGCAGTGGAGCAGCGTGGTGGGTATATGCTCTAAGGACCCTCTCTCCTATGAGTGAGGAGGCCTGTAACCAACAGTGGGACGTTAATGGGCTGCTAGTTACCTTACTCGTAGATATTGGTATTTATCTATGTACTGAGGCTAGATTAGGGAATATGCCTTAAAAATATTTTTATAGTATAGAAATGCGTAAGTTATGGAATGTTTGGAAGATCAAATTCGTTATACAAAATAGAGTACAAAAGATTTTATTTACTTCTTACTGCAAAAATATTTAAAGTTTATCTTAAATATATAAACATTTTCTCCTTTTATGTCAGCAATACAACACAATACTCATTTTGTCTTTCTTTCGCTAATTTAAATGTTATATTAAAATTGTAGCAAAAAAGCCAATTTGATGAAAGAGCCGTTTGAAAATCAAATAAGTTATTAAATCTACTACTGATTAAATGAAATATACAATTTTGCGGTACCAAAGCGACATTTTTCCAATTTAAATATTAGTTTTTATCACTTTGAAATAAAGACTACTCTCGATTCTGTTGTGACCTTAACATTTTAAAACGTGTGATTATCAAAACAAAGCAGCGATGTCTTTCTCATAGAAATATATCAATCGCGTCACTAAATCTGTCGTTGATCTCTCAGACCATAACTCACCTGTCTCAAACAGAAGCTGAACTTTTAAATATTAAACATGGGACATGACTATAAATCATAATTTTTACCCCCCATAATTGATAGAGAAAGCTATCTTGTATTTTTGCACTTCATTATTTAAAAAATGGTGCTTAATTGAAAATCTTTATCTTTTGTAGATTTAAAAATAGTAACTTTGAATGAGTAGTAATGTAATAAATATTGTATTTGGTGTAATTTATTTAAAGCTCTGTAAGGTAAGGTAGCATGAGTAGCCTATTAACATCCCACTGCTGGACACAAGCATAGTCACTCATAGATAAGAAGGTTTTTAACCCAGAATTTATCGCAGAAAATATAGAATACTCTTCTTTAAAAATATTTTACTATCGATAGAAAACTTAAACAAAATATATAAGGAACTAGCTGTTCCTAATGATGTCACCCACGTAGTCATGATCCCATGGAGATATGGATAACTTTCTCGGATCGATTTGTCAATCTAAAACATTCTCGAATCCACCTGAAGACATTCACATAGGAATTAGATGTATATCTATATAAACTATAATATTAATTTATAAAAAAATGTTTTCAGAGTTACAAAACAATACAAAAATTCTACATTAATGTAGGCTTTAACAGTATTATTGCATCGCAAATATTGCTTCATCCATATATTATTTCATATTATTTCCTAAGTACAACCGATAATATTAAAGAAACACCTAAAATCTGAAGTTTCAAGGATTTATTAATGCTTCATTGTAAACAAGTACCCATAACAAACCTGAGTTATGGGTGTGTAGTGTCCTTTTTTTTACCATATTTTGATATGAAAATCTATTACAAGATATGTATTACAATACCATTTAAAAGTCCTAGTTGTTGTAGAACTCTTAAATGCACGTAATTTACATGTTAGCATTTCTCAACGCTCGTAAATAAAATTCTGCGAGAGTGACTATGTATTTTGATAAGCGCAAATTCAAATTTATGCCCACGGTATGCATTTTAAACGTGTTAAATTTACTTGATACAAAAAACATGGCGTTAGCTGCAATCTCACGTGATCTAAGTTTCTTGTATAGGTTTTTAAGCACATTGTAGTATAAAATAAGATAGATATATGCCATCGTGGCCTTTGTTGTAAATAGAAAGATAGAATACTCTACTATACACCAAAAATATGAAACAAGTAACAAAGTATTAAGCTTAATAGATAGTACAAGTTAGGCGATCTAATCGATTATTAGCGATTTTTACCACAAAACCTTAGAATTAGAGAGATTAAGTGAGGTAAAAAGGTAGGTGGTGTTCACTAATACATATACTTAAACACATATTATAAATAAATCTATGAAAGAAGAATATGCTCACCACGAAAGCATTAAACGGTTTTATTGATAAAAGCTCAAGGTTGGTTTGATTTTTCCTACACTTCAAACAGTTATATATATAACAATTAATTTACACAAATCATTAACAAATTCTATATCTAAATGTTCCTCTTGAATCATTCTACGTAATGGTGAAAACCGCATAAAAATCTATTTAGTATTTTTTAAGCTTATTGCGACGAAGAGACAGACACCCGCGGAGGAAATCTTTGTTTTTATAATCTATAAGGATGTATTAATAATGTTGTATATAATATAACGATGTAAAATAGCCGAAATTTACGAAATGAGGTTGAAAATTTTATAAATTATACTGCTTTTTTGTATGGAATTTAAGACAACCGACCTACCGATAATGTTTTTAATTTTTATATATAATAACTGTACTTTATTACAAAATAATGTGCGACAAAGGCATTTAGATAAGTAATTTGGCTAAACGACGTACAATATACATATATATATTACATGTTTTTATATATATATTTTGATACCCAATATAGCAATAGCAATAGATTAAATGCTTCGTTACCAATTTTTGTTAACAAACCTTTCGAAATAGCCACTTTTGTTTCGTTTTTAATAACTATGCAACAACAGAAGGCAAATATTGGTGCTATAATTTTATAATTAAGTGACCTTTCTTATTCTTTTCAAATATCATATAATCGTAAAACCACAAAAGTGTTGAACACGCATCTTTGTGGTCTGAATCAATTTGTGAGACAATCAAGCTGTTGGCACATGCGGCTTGTTAATTTAACACGTGTTATTTTAAATTGGTTATTTATTTCATTTCGATACTGTGATATTATTTTGCCATACAACCTATTTTAATACACATATATATAAAAGGATTAGTTTAAGATTGCAAAAATAAAACAGCAAAAATACAAATATATAAAGCTTAAGAGTTTCATTCGTTGAAATCGATAATCTCAGGAATTACTGGTTCATACTGAAAAATTGAATCAGAGTTACATAGCCCATTTATCTATGAAAGCTATAGGCTATATAACATCACGATATGACCAATAGGAGCGGAGTGTCAGTGTAAAATGTCGCAAAAACGTGAGAAATTTCCTCGTTTTGTGAGTTTCGTTGCGTGGGCTACATAAACAGTTGAAGCTTCGTAACAATCATATATAATGGAATCCTTTCTCTAAAAAGTTTAAACAAAGTCAATAATGGCATATCTCTGTCTTTAAATGTTGACTTACTACACGCCTTTAATTTGATTGCCAAAGTAATCAAGTTTATTATCTCCATCTCGTGTGACGCAGACGAAATTGCGTGTGTTAACTAATAAAAAAGGAAATTTTAAATGCTAAGGGATATGAAATTTATAAATATCGATAGACCAAATTGCTTAAAATATCTCAAAAGCAACTCATATTTCGTAAATACGGTCAATTCTTCAAACGATTTAGCATAAAAGCTTATAGATAGATATATGATAAAGTTGCATTTCCAGACGTTCCAGGGGTTATCCCCGTACGGTTCAAGAGCACCTGGGAATATAAGAATACTTGTCATTTATCGGTCAAATTGTATACTATATTCAGGCTAAGGCCTGAACACAAAAAAATCCATCAAAATAGGTCCAGCCGTTCAGGATAAATTTACTCACAAAGCCAGTATTATATGATACTAGCAATGCCCCGCATTTTAACCCACGTACGTAATGATCTCGTAACAGTGAAAAGTGTATTAAATCGGACTTATTTTCTTTGATTGGCATTTTTAAATTCTTTATATCTTTTGAATGGAATGTCCGATTTTAACAATTTAAAAAGTATTTCAAAGATATTTTAACGGTATTTAATGAAATACTATTTAACAGGATAATGATTAATACAGACGTATTAATAATATGGTTCGATTATTATCGGCACTTTTGTTAATAGTTAAAATGCAAAAAGTGGTTTTAGTGGGATAATTACAGTAGTGGAACATATGGTATTGCGGACTTTTTATAGATATTAATACGTCCTATAATATAGTAGAACATTTTTTTGTTATATCTTTAATAGTTTTCGCAGCGTACGCGAAAACAGATATTTTACTTCACACCTTGGGAAGTTAATGCAGCTTTCCAATGGTGAAAAATTTTTGAAATCCTTTCAGTAGTTTTTGTGTGAAAACGTTACAAACATGCATACATACCTACATGTAAAAACAAATGTTTTACATGAGTTGTAAGTCAGTATATCATTCGGCATTCTAGACTATTGAGTTGATAGTTTTATAATAAAATAAGACGTAACTACATATTACTTCACACGTGATTATTAAGCTTTTGAAATATGAATTACTCTGTGAATAATTAAACACCAATTAATTCGATAACATCCTTTGTATAAAGAGCTGGTTACACCTGCAAGCGCTATCTTTAAAACTTAGTATTGCAAGTCTATCTATTTGCAATTAAAACCAATGAATTATGTCTTTAATTGTATAAGCTTAAGGTTTATTATAATAGTTTTCTACTGGAAATATTGATAGTGAATATGAAGGAATTTTTTAAGCCCGTTAATATAAAACGATTTCAGATATTGGTACTTATTAAGAAATGATCGGAGACATGGCAGGATTCAGATAGACGTTGGCAGCTAATTATATTTATTATAGTTTTTAATTAATCATGAAACATAGTTACGTGTGCCTTTGATAACATCGGAACTTGCCAACGTTTCTGCTTTATATGCGTACGGTTAACAAAAATCTTGAATCCCTCACATATCAAAATGTATTGAAAATTTATCTGAAATTAAAATTTGTTTGATGTTTTTTATTATTATTATTCTTGCCTTTTGAGCTAGCAAAACATCGGAAGTTTTGTTAGACTTTAGGCAGCGGTATTCCTTCCGCATGGGCCTCGTGCGGAAGCTCAGAGTCACTCAACGTGCGATGGAGAGGACTATGCCCGGAGTTTCTCCACGTGATCGAATCAGAAATGAGGAGATCCATAGTAGAAGCAGAGTCACTGACATAGTAATACGAATCGCGAACCTGAAGTGGCAAAGGGCAGGGCACATATTCCGAAGGACCGATGGATGTTGGGGGCCGAAGGTACTCTAGTGGCAGACCCCCGACAAGGTGGACCGAGGATATAAAGAGGGTCGCCGGTAGCCGCTGGAGCCAGGCGGCGCAAGATCGAGTCTTAATCTATGTTATTCCCTATATTATCGGCCAGTGAAAACCCCGTTAATGCAGATGTTTCTGAGATGAGAAGAAAGAAAGAGACAGGCCGAAAAAAGTTTATTCATTGTTGTAATTATGTTATGCCTAGATAAAAAGCTTTTATTTTGACATTACATACATACACTTCTATTTCGTTGTTTCTATAGAATTAAGATGCTTTCCTAAAAGTCTCGGGTCACGATATTTGTCGCCACTGGACTCCGATGGACTATTTTTTTTAAAATAATTTTCCATAATGTGTAATTTGGTGGTGTTACGTATTCAATATTTTTTAAAACCGAAAGATCTCTTAAGTAACATAAACAGCAAATAGATTAATGTCAGTTCCACGTTTTACTACCTACAGACGATGTTGCGTGGGTCAGCTAATTTTGTTATTTCTTCTCATGTAAAATGGACATGTAATTAATTTTATTATATTAATTTTCATTGCTGCCATTACATTTGAACGATGGCATCGTCTGCCTCGCGCCCCTGCGACGTTCCTCCATACACACGTAAGCTAATGAATTCGCGTGTTGCCTCATTTTCGCAGTCTAATTATGAGAAAATTAAATAATGCTTTCTATTTATCCACAATCTCTCTCTTTGAAGATTTTTACATAACCCTAAGTAACTAAAGCATATAAGTTACAATATCCTTTACGTCTAAAATCAATAAAAGTCAGCAGGTAACTCGAGTAAAATCTCGTCCTTATCTGTATACAGTATAATCTAAAACTTAAACGTCACTTGAAAATTTATATATACGAGTAGGTACGAAGTGTTTGTAGTATACTTCTTTTGTTTATAAAATAAAATGGACTTTTGTATAGTATTTTTGCTGTTTCTGATTTGTTTTCTCTTTCTTTATTCAAGTGGAATCAAAAAACCATTTTGAATCATCATATAAAATTAATAAACGCTTCGGAAACTTGATTCTGCTGTGAAGAAACCGCCAAGAAACTAAGTAGTACCTCTTTTTAAACATAATCTTTGTCGGTTACATCGTGTAAAACTTAAGCTTTATTGAAGTGAAACGCGTTATTAGTGTCATGAAGATGTGCACCGTTTTTATGCTAATTCGTAAGTTAGGTAAGGTTAGTTTTAATATTTACAGATAACATGTGGCATTTTAATTTGCCACTCATCGTTTAATAATTTAATATACAATTTTCCATAAAATAAAAATGTTTCATAAATTCTCTTTTCTGGATGTTAAATCAAAATAAAAAAAAAAATAATTTCTAATATTGACAAAAACACTTGGCATTTTCATTTACAATTCGTTATTTGAGATTTCAATAAAATATTGGTATTATTTTAATCACAATTAAACTCACTAAATTCTTAACATATCTTCCTTTTTCCCTCCCTCTAAGTCGCGGAAATAAAAAGTTTTAGTTTTGTATAAATATAAACAAGACTTAGAAATTAGTTTGCCAAAGAAGTATCACTTCTGACATGTGTACTTAGTGCGCACGCACTTTTAATTTTTGTAAAACTGATATCAGTTTTAAATATTTTTATTCCTTAAATAATCTTTACATTTTGTTTTTGATATATTTCTTAAAGTGATATAGAGGCAAATCAAAACTAGATTGCGGTATATAGTTAAAAATGCGTATGCCCAACCCAATCAATGATTTTTGACTGTTTAAACATTTTTTTTGCTATCGACCATATTCATAAAGGTTGACAGTTCACTTTAAACAAAAGTCTCAGTTAAAATTAGCGAGCTTCAATTAAGGTGGCCAACTTAACACGAGTTATGAAATATTATCACTTTTTACTTTATCCTTTCGATATCTTAAATAGATAAGACTGTTGACAGCTCACTCA
Organism: Elymnias hypermnestra; assembly: GCA_015832385.1. NCBI lineage: Eukaryota > Metazoa > Arthropoda > Insecta > Lepidoptera > Nymphalidae > Elymnias > Elymnias hypermnestra. The sequence goes on along the minus strand of JACTOM010000045.1, from coordinate 5,090,622 downwards.
ATGGTAAACCTGCTATTGAATGTGCCGTATTCATTAAAAATATGATATTTTAATAATCTTTTTCTGATATAGGGCGAAGATAAATCAATAAACAAGTCACTTACGTCTTATGACGTTTAATGTAACCTTGTTTAAATCATCTTGGCAAAAATAATATCAATTCAACATGTTTTAAAACCGTTAAAAGATATTAATAATGAATAATTTACAATTAATCATCACGAAAACTTATTCCGAAATATCTTGAGCCTACATTCAGTTTTATTTTCTTTCAAGTGCAATCTTTTAAATAAGGTTTTGGTGGCAAATGCTTTGTGCATATTTGGTTGGTCTGAGAATAGGTCGTAATGTGTACTTCAACCTCCTAACCTCATCAGTTTAACAGTAATCATAGTGCAAACATTAAATAGCAAATCTTTTCCAGTTTTTTTTTTATTTAATCTCTCTTCATTAACATAAACCAGATTCTAACATTACGTGATTTCCCTTTTGGATATTTTTATTGTAAAAATGTGTACATTAAGTTCTTGGTGAAAGTAATATCATCAGGAAACCTCAGAGTAAAGCAGAGCAGTGGTAGGTGTATACTTTAAAATTTTTTTCTCCAGTAAGTGAGGATGCTTCTCTCCGACAGACTAATTAGTACTGCTGCTACTTACCTTATACTTATGTTTACTCATTTTAGAGCAACAATGTTTTTTTTATTGCTGACAAGTTAACGCTTGACTATAATCTAAGGTGATATAATAGAATAAGTTACAACAGTAAGACGGTAGTACCTATAAAGATTTATGGTTTCTTCTTTACGAAAGGCAAATATTATGCTTGGCGGCGCTTCTGTGCTGGTAATACCTTGGTAATTACGACATACTCATTTGTTTGTATGTGCTCCCAGTATAGCAAATTTCCTAAATGAACCCAACGAGAGTAGACACATCAGAACCTTGGTTCTGTCCATATTTACGCTTCCGAATCATTGACTATTCGGAAGATGGCAAATAAATAGACGCTCTAGAGATTTGTTGTTGAAGAAGAATGCTCCGCATATCCGCATATCATGAACCCCCATGAAAACCTTCAACTTCAAGGTCAATTTACTATAAAGTCGAGACTTTCAACGGTATCCTACAAAAGAATCCTTGCCTACTTTGGTCACATTGCTCGCCAACACCCAGACAACCTCGAAAAATTATTGGTTGTCGACAAGGTCGAAAGTAAAACACCCCGCGGGCGATCACCTGGTGTGATCAAATTATGGCATTCATAAGCGTGTCTATAATATCTGCCCTGAAACAAGCGGAAAACCGAGAAATATAGACCGTAACGACGACCACCTGTCTGAAAAAGTACTTGCAAAGGCACGACCTTCTACAATGAAAAAAACGACCAAGAAGGAGAAAGAAATCCGACGAGGCTTGTGAAGGTGCCAAATCTATTACTCAGACAAATATTGGTCTTGCTATTTGCGTGTATTCTCTTTTGAATATGTTGCTAGTTGGTCATGCTACCTCATTTTTCTAGTGGTTAATATGTTCGGCCACGGTGATGAAGTCCTGGGTTCGTGCCCCGGGTCAGGGCAATTCAAAAATCGATATTGAGTTTTCTATTAAATATTTTTCGAATATTTACCCGAAGTTGAGAAGTTAGCGGTGTGATTTACGCAGTGCCCCAGAAAGCACGGTCCTGCGCCTGATCTCTCTCACGCCTCGTTGGATTTCTGTCACATCGGCCTGTGAGATTGAAGGTATGGTGAGTGCACTTGTGTACTGTACCTACTAACCCGCAGTTGAGCTACGTGGTTGGTATATGTTCTAACAACCATCTCTCCTATAATGGGCTGCTACGTACCTTACCCTACCATGCCACTGGTTCCAATTAAGAGAGTTGGATCAACAAAAATACATCTGTTCTAATAAGTTCTATTAATAAAAACTTAAAACTTTGATAATGGACATTTTGACCACGAATATTACGGTAAGGTTTCATGCTTGGCGTGATTTGGACATCACATCTGAAAATAAATTGTCAATGAACCCTCGAACCGTCCTCCTGGACTGTTTTTCTTAGTAGGAACCAGCGATCTCAATAACTTATGCTTACACAATTAATTTAGGCTGATTCGCTTTGTGTAATAAGACTCCGTTCATCACGGTGCCAGTGACGCGGATCGCGTGACTACCCTGCATTCACTCGTCGAACCTTGTAAGTTTCTCGCAAACCGTGGCTGTTGCTTTATCAAATTCGCATCGCCTATCTCCCCCCATCCACTAACATCTTGGCCCACGCATCAGGACGCAACGCTAGTTTTTTTCACCAAGAAATTTACATAAATTCATATTTTTATTACAAACTAACAAATGCTTGTGGCTTCTGCTGAGCATTACATTCATTTCGAAATAGGGCTGTTAAATCTAAATTTTGCTGAATTCTCTTCATACTTATAAAAGGTACGGAGTTAGGTTATAAAACAAATTCTTCAAAGATACACACACGGTGAGAAAAACCTTTAGGTTTATGTCGGATGACTCAGAAAATACCTCTCCTCCCACCCAATCTTCTTTAAATTTTTGGCAGCAAAAGTAATTTATAACTTTCGTCGTGGAGAAAGTTATTTAGATTGGTATAGTGCTAAAATTCATCATAATTGATTCAGCAGCTTAGGCATAAATAGGTAACAAACAAACAAATTCGCATTTATAACATAAGATTCTAAAAATTTTAGTTTCTGTGGTCATAGTAAAACTTTTTTCATTCGAAATCACAAACGGACACTTTATTTCTACATATATACGTGCGTATATGACAATTACATGATTCCATCGCAAAATTGAAAGGCAATTTTATGTAATTTAACATTATTTGCATTGAATTTTTTTTTCTTTAACGAGAATGCGTGCACGCACGGACAAGAAAGGCAAGTCTAATTAGCGTTTTACTGATAAAAATTGCATTCACTTAACAGCTTTTAAAATAGTTTCTCATGCAGTCTATATCATATATAGACTGGAATATGCATAGCAGCACAATGCAGTGAAATTATATTTTATTAACACTTATGTATTGTAGAAGAATGTTGCGTATACCATGGACCGCGAAGAGGACAAATAAGTCTATCTTAGAGCAGCTCCGTGTTGACACCAGACTCTCGACTAAATGCTTCCAAAGTATTCTTGGCTACTTTGGTCACATTACCCGATTACAGCCCAACAACTTAGACAAGTTAATAGTTACTGGCAAGTTCGAGGGCAAAAGACCACGCGGTCGAGCGCCTAGCCGCTGGTCCGACCAAGTAAAGGAATTTACATGTCTTCCATTCGACCATAAGGAAAGCCGAGGACCGAACAGGGTGGAAGGCACTGGTGAAAAAACTGACGCAGGCACCAAAATACGGACATGACCTTCAAACTTGAAGAATACGACCGAGAAGAAGATGTATGGTAGTGAAAGTTGGGAAGGAAGGAATGACAATAGCATAAAGGTAAAACAAATGCGGTAGAGATGAGAGCGTCGAAAATTATGAGTGAATTGAAACTGTGTGGCAAAGTAAGAAATAGTATGATAAGAGAATGTTTTGGTATAGAAGGTAACTAAAATTGAGGAAGGTATGCTTAGATGGTTTGGGCACATACAGAGCATGAATGAAAGGAAAGTGACAAAAAAAATTACGGGTCAAGAGTGAATGATAAGTTGGAAGGGGAAGACCAAGGCGAACGTTCCTGAACCAATCCATTTAAAATGAGGGCCGGGACAAGAGTACTCTAAACCGACGAACTTCTATGAACTGTTTAATGAGAATGAAAGAAGCGAAGTTAATATGTAGGTATCGTAGCAAGTGGAAGGATGTGGTCTCTGCCTACCACTATGGGAATGAGGCGTGATGCTATGTATGGTGTACAAATTTAATAGTTATAAATTGGGAATACTTTATTTCTGACGGGTTAGTGCTAGACTGTAATATCATCTTATGGTACGTGAAGATACAATCTAAAATGGAAGCGATTTAACCTGGTAAGAATAATATGTATCTTCTTATGATTTCTACACAGATTCATACTGGAACGCAATTATATTGCTAGACATTATGCCTTAGCTAGGAAGGTGACTTCTACCAGTCCAGTCTTAGACAAAATAGAAAATACAAGTACCTAAATTTACCCCACCGGTTGGCGAAACTAAGACATAAAACGAAGCGAGTACCATTGCGCCAGCGAGGCCATCAAGTAATTTATAAGTAATAATTAAATGCAAATAATCATTTATGACAAAGAAATGGATGGGTATTTAATTGATATGGTTTCATTAACTCATACAATAAAAATAATGTGATCAAATTTGGGTACAACAGTAGGTAAGAAATGCTAAAGTTACTGTGGTTTCTTAACTATTATATAAATTGTGCGCTAACTATTGTTGTGCGACGACGCATCTTTAATCACCACAACATAATTGTGATAATCTCATAACAAAAGTTCTTTAACCTCCTAATTTGACATGAAACATAACAACTCTCGATTGTAACTAAGTTAACAACAAAAACTTCGCCCATTGTATTGATTAAACTATTTTTCAAACAGCCAACGAGGCAATTAAACAACAGCAATGGAATTTTATTCAGATTCATCAAACCAATTCGAAATCATAATTGATCTGCCATGTAAAAAATATAGAGGGCTGTTAGCTTGGAAATAGGCGCCAAAAATATAAAACTAGAACGATGACTGGCCGAAACACTCGGAGCCGAAAGTCAATTAACGACCGGCCGGGCACGTGGAACCGAGCCTACCAATCACGTAGTATGCGTACAATAAATGCATAAAATACAATATTACTTTAATAAAAAAATTAAAAGTACTGGTGTCCAAAGTACACATAAGAGAAGTGAAACTTCATTGACAAACTATTTTTAAGCCCTTTTATATTTATACAAATCTATAACTTTAGATTTCAGAGACTTAAAGGGAGTCCCTTGGAAGATACAAAAAATACAAAATACCCAGTTGTTGTGGACAAGACAGGGCGCAAAGGAAATCTCGTAACTTTAGATTTTAAATTGTTCTTTGATACTATCATCAGTCGTACATTAGAATTATTGTGTGAAAAAAAAAATATATTTGTCGATTCAAAAGTGCTGTAAGGGCCCATTTGAATAAAGATATTTTGAATTTGAATTGAATATTTGCAGACCTTCAATGCTTAAAAACTACTTATTATTCTAATTTTATATCTAAGAATACGATACAAAATATTGTTAGTCATACAGCCTTAACCATTGTTAGTATAACTTATGTACTAGGAAATACACTAATTATTGCCTATAGTAACTGGCTTCTCGCTGTGACTCACCCATTTCCGATGTGCACCATTCCAATGCTACCAGAGAGGGTTTTCCAGTTTGTTGGCGAAGGTGCTGAGGAGGATTTTGATGTTACCTATCTCCGTATTCATTATTGATGCTGAAATCTTCTACCTGTGCAATCCCAAATATTGCTGACGCACTGTAGTGCTGAGGCATGCTCAACACGTTAATGTACTGAACTCTCAGGGCACTATAGGCCCGCTGTATATACTTAGTCGACAAACTACACGTTTAGAAGGATTGGCAGTAGGCTCTAAATAGCAACAGCTTAACTTGCGTCGTAAAACATCCAAATCTCCGAGCTAGCATATTGCCTCGTACCAATGTAGGCCTTTATTCATGTTCCAAGTCGCTGTCATCACCCAGACGTTCCGTTACAATATGCCTGAGGTACCAGAATTCAGCCAACATCAATTATTCAACCTATGAAGTAAATATATTTATTAAATCTTAAATAACCTAATAACCTTGTTCTAGCAAAAGTTTGCCGAGAAGCAAACGAAGTATTTAATACCACTCACACATACTTCAATTCGCTGTCTTTACAACAATATAAAAACTGTGTACTACTAGAATTCAGTAAATTTTTTAATCTAATTATTATCTATTATATGACGAGTGTTTCACTGCAAATAGTAAGCTCTTTGCAGTGAAACACTCGTCCTTTCTATACTACCTGTGTACCAAATTTAATTTAAATAGGTTCAGTAGTTTTGGCGTGAAAACGTGACATACAGACAGAGTTACTTTTGCATTTACAATATAAGTAAGGATAAGGATTGTTATTTTGCACCATTGATGGTAACAGTTTACAAATCTTGAATGCCATTTATTTATATCGAATCAACTGCCTAAAAATAGGTTTTGGCTTTATAATAAAAATGACGATACTTCTCATCCTTCACAACCCATTTTGGCATTATAAATTAGCCTACGTCCTTTCTCAAGCTCTACACCATCTGTGTACCACGTCGACGAAATTTAAACTTTGTATATTAAAAGTTGCACTTTTATAAAATTGTAGAAATTCATCTAAAGTTTTTGCACTTACTATCTAATTTGTTAGGTAGTGAAGACTTGTACCCATTTACTACAATTTATTTCAATAAACCACGCGGTAATACAAAGGGCTTTTGAAGTAAAGTTAATATCAAATTTTTACTACAATGTGAGCCATAATGGCTTAATGGTGAGAAGTGTGGATTCAGAGAAGTCGCGGTTCGAATCATGGGAAGGAATTTCTGAGGCATTCTTTATAAAAAAATCTTAAGTGGGAACTTTCTTTCAAATCCATTATTGTGCTTGTTGATGAAGGAAACTTCGTGAATAAACCTGTGTATTTTTGGACCTGTCAACACGCTGTAAAACAGCGTGGTGAATCTGTGCTCCAAAAACTCTTATATTCTATTCTATATTCTAAATTCTACAGTATATAAGATAAGTAGCCCACTTACACACCCATAACATCCCACTGCACTGGCCTCCTTACTCATAGGAGAGAGGGTTTTTAGTGCATAGACTCACCACGCTGCTCCTGGCTAGCTGACATAATACAGAAAGTGCACTCTCTATTCCTTCGCTCTCATAGTCCGGTGTGACAGGAATCCGACACGACCGGAGAGAGATCACGCGCAGGACGAACAGCTTAATATGGTCTCCGAGGCATGGAGGTGGAGCACACCGCCAATTTCCCAATTACAGGCAAATATTAATAGAAAACGCAGAATGTCTGTGGCTGAACATGTTAAATACGAGTAGACCAAAGAGGCAGTTCGACAGTATTTAATCATTGTCAATGTTATGTAATATTGTAACATTATATTTTCAATTTTCACAGGAAGCTAAACTCGATGCCTGTGTAGGGTTGTTCCCGCTTCCCCCGAGCGCAGCCGTGAAAAATGCGAATTACGTTTGAAGATGGCCAGCCAGTCAGAAAGTCATTGTTGTTACTGATAACGATGCGGACTCCGCGCTCTGAACGCCATTGCTCGTGAAATTATTATAGACGCGCAGAAGTGGAGAATTAATAAGGCTTTTACACTGTTCAATACATGTATATAATGTCTCTACAATTTTCTGTATTGATCACTAAGTTTAAAGGGTATGGGTATCTATAATAAACTCCTAGAACAAGTTATAAAGGTACGCTAATTGAGAAATCGTTCTATAATTTGTACGACTACTTAGAGGACAAAAAAGAATGGGAGTGAATGAATGGCTCAAATCGAAATATAATAAATTAAAAATAAATATATTACAATGATGATGAGGAAAGAGCAGTGACACCAGACTGAGTTTGTTATGGGACTGTCCTCAGGACAGGACGCGAAAGAACCTTCGAAGATCTAGATTCTAAATCGTTCTTTATATCATCATCATTTTGAATTTTAATTTAAAGCAGGTTATTTATGTGAACCCACCGTGTCACTCAGCACGATATCTCCAAAACACTTCGCTGGATGGAATTGAAATTAAACATAGCTACTACTTCCGTGACGTAAACATCCACTAAAAATGGATTTTGCCAAGGGGTCAAGATTTATAAATGAAAAACGTTCACTAATTGTCCCATCATGAGATCACCAAAACTATTCGTCTGTTTGATGTAAAATTTGGTCCAGAGATCCATTTATTGGTGCACTGAGAACACATTTTCCAACCGATGCTTTCTAATAATCCTATGAGTGTGGTGGCCTCTGCCCAGCAATGGGACATTAACGAGCTGCTACTTACCTTTATATCAGGGGCTACAAATATTACCAAAATGGGAAATGACGGTCGTATTTCTACTTCTAGATGATCAATTATAAATAGTAAAGGGATACAGTGTATTCTAAAAATGAATAAACATAAATTTAATAATATAAAGCAAAAGCATTTTCGCGTATCACTGATGTATGCATTTTTACATTGACTTATCACGGGTTCGCACAACACTGCGCATTTACAAATAAATAAAGCCTTTCCAACTATTTCATACGTTTTCACAGTTTACTTTTGTCCTGTTATTTTAATATTTAGTGAAACATTGAAATCATAACATATTTATCGTAATAGAAACAGGTGCTTTAAAAAAATGGAGCCAGTTCTTACTTAAGACTTAGTAACTGTCCAAATTGACTCATCACCTTTCTTTGTGATGAGTCAGTTTGGAGAGCAATGGGCTACTTATGCGAGGCCGTTATCCTACAGAAGGAGGCATTATAGAGGCAAATAGAGATGGTACTTCCTCTTGCCGGAGGAGAGGGAAAAGAAGGCGCAATTCTGCTCTTCTCCTCGGACTTTAAAGTTTACTTCAGGGAAGTGAATTTTAAAGTCGGATTCGTCCAGGGGCACCAGAGTTAAATGCGCCGACGAGCATCTAGATGCTACCACCCGGATGAAGATGTTTCCGCTGGGTTTCACTAGATATCCTAGTACAGCCAGAGATTCCCACGAATCCGGATGGAGGTTTATACTTCAAAGATAATAACACCAATTTTATTTTAGTACAAGTGTAAAAAAATTATGGCTTGCTTTTTATTAAGACGTCGAAGTGACTGTCATCTGACTAGATGGCGGGAGAACATATTTTGTAAACTTTTTGTGCATTTTTTTTATAACTAGTGAGATTATACTTATTTATTTTTATATATGACAATTATATTTTGAAATAAATCTTGTAAGCTTGAATACAATCAAAATATTCTATAATCAAGTAGGCTCAAAAAGCACTTTTGAATCGTCTGTAGTCTGTCCGTTGGTAACAGATATACCACCGGCTCAGAAAGTAGAATCCGCTGCGAAGAAACCGGCAAGAAACTCAACAGTTACTCCTTTTAATATAGTTTTTGTAGGTTACAACCTGTTTAGCTTTCATGTCCAAAACAATTTTATCGCTTAAATAATCTTCAACATTAAAATATGTCTTTTGTATAATTATCTTTTTGACATAATTCCTAAAACTTTGCGAAGGCAAATCTAAAACTGACTTCTTCATTCAAAAATATGGGATTACAAGTTTGTTTTTAGCTTTACCTTAGTTTTTACTAATCTGAAAAGAGATATTTATCTAATTTTAAATGAATTAAAAATAAAACCTGCTTCGATAAAGTACTAGATGAACTCGGGACTTCGTCTGCGTAGAATGTTTTTTTAGTAGCATAGTAATTAATTTACGCAAATTGTTTTACAGATAAGAAACATACCCGCACTGCTCTTTGAGGGTGGAATTTCTTAAAATTTACTTTGTATAGTTTCCATTATGTCAAAAAAAAATTCTGACCAAGTTTTACATACCACGAAAGATATAGTTTCTAAATGTGATGTTTGATTTTTTTTTATTTTAAATGTGAAAATTTGATAATATATTCATTAACATTCTCCCCCCTCCCCTGCGGGAGGAATTTCGCAAAATCCGTTCTTAGCTGACCTCTACTCGGCAAAAGGAATATTCCTACCAAATTTCATGTCTCTACGCTTCATGGTTCCAGAGATATCGTGATGAGTCAATAGAATCTGGATAACTCTTTATATATAGATATTAAATGGATAAAAATTTAGCTAAAATGTTATCATTTACAAAATACTACCATAAACAATACGCATGTATTAGTGTAACATTTTCTTGCACTGGAATGCAATACGATGTCACTTTGCATCGTTTTTATCATCTATAATTGTTATATCCGAGTAGTTTGCATCGAAGCTCAAAAACTCGATGTAGCAACAACAAAGGACGTTTGTTTAAATTAAGTTTTATGCTGACAAAATATGGTTCTCCATTTGCATTTTCCGGCTCGGTGTGGTTTTACCCCATTTAGGGGTCTATATTTTTCGCCGTCTTGACATTTTGACGGTCGAGTTCGTAGTAGCGGCGCTTGCAGCTAGCTACATTGTATTTTAATTAATTGTTATGGCCGGGGTCAAGAAGGCCACAAACTGCGGGTAGGCATGAAATGCTTGTTGTCATAAATAGGCACCAATCTGAGGATTGCTGTTACCTAAACTCGTATTTGTTTATTCGGGTTTCAATTCCTAATTTTTTTTAACACGTTCGCTGCATTACGAGATCTGTCAGATCGCGTTGTTTCACTTCTTGCCGGAGGCTCTAACGTGTAAAGTTCTTTTGGTATGAGTAAGACAAATATATATATTTGCTTCCTACTTAAAGGTGTCCCTAACGCACAATAATTATTTTCATTCATTTTCGATATTCTTGGAAACCAATGCAAGAAAGGGTAAGTTAGTTACGAGATCTTTTAGGTCTCCAAAGCACCAGCTGAAAGTTCTTTGAAAATGATAGCGCAGTGAACGTGTTAAAAACTGTGAGGGTACGGATATATAGCTCAATTTAGTTTCTTATCCAGGAATGAAATTTAAAATGATACCTGCTTATATAAAATGGATAAAATCTTAGATAAATTGTTATCCCTTATGAAAATTGATCAGAAAAACATATGCTTGTGATAATGCACACGTAGAGAAAGTAAAACTACTTTGACTTACCTATATTGTAATATATTCAATGATATAACTAGCTGACAGAATGTTTAAGTTTTGGTAAAAGGTTTTAAAATACTTAACCGGAATAAAAATAATTCTCGTCCGTAGTTGCGATCAGAAATTGTTGGTTGTCAATTGTCAAAAATAAATGAAAACAAATTTAACTTGGTTTCAACACCACGAAGGGACGAACATCAACGAACATCAAACTTTTAAATTTAATTTGATTTCTGAACGACTTAATGTAAATTCATTTCTAAACGACGGGAAGAAAATAGAATGTTTGAGAAGTAATTATGGTTTCTAAAAGAAAGCAAAATTGTTTTTACTATATTCTAAGCATTTTTTTCATTTAACTCACCTTTATACCTTCCCTGGACTTCCACAAATAATTCAAGACCAAAATTAGACAAAAAAGTCCTGCTGTTCTTGAATTTTAGCGAAACTAACGAAGAATTAACGAGATTGATTTTGTATATGTCGGAGTGCAAGGGTCTGTGGAACGCTGGCGCCATCTGTCTATCGGCGTGGGGCAGACCCAATAGTGACAATCCGGCGCGCGTTTCTCTCGCCAATTCTCCGGTGACGGTGCGCCACAGCGTTCGACTATTGAAACTGTCGCGTTCCTAGCTGTTATTATTTATGAGTTTGTGTAAATTAATACCGGGAACATTAAATGATTGAACATTATAATCTGAGTTAATTAATAAAGTGTTTGATTGTAACAACATTACCCACCATCGCCAACAGTGTGGAAATTTAATTATTGATGCCATTAATGACGATGTCGGCGGAGAACCCCATGCCTCTATGCTTTATGCAGCTCCTTTTCTCTTATTCTCCGACATATATATGTGTAGATTTGTCTTGTATACAATTATTTTCTCTTATTTTTTCTAAGTAAAGGCGCAACATACACCTAAACATACTCATACAAACATATCTGTATAACGCAATTTTTTTTTGGTTCCGTAGCATAAGAAGTAGGATTAGAAAAAATTATATATTTGTTAGTACATAAATATATAATTAAAATATAGTTTGTCGTTATTATATTTGGAAAAAAAGACTGTTGCATAGTCTAAACAATTTAATGTCTAGCTTAAATATAATTTTTTTTTTATTTTTATGATACAAAAAGCAATTAAGTATTTAAATATTAATTATATAATAATAATTAAAGCACGCGGGAAAACAGAAAGTGAAATTCTTTTAGAGGCGACATTTAAATACGAGCAATTAAATTGTAATGCGTATAATTAATCAAAATAGAAATGCCAAGGTTTTAAAACGGTTTATTTAGTAATATTTAATTTACCAGATAGTAGAAAAAAAATTAAAGACACTTGTTTGTCGTAAATAAAACTTTGTACTGTGCTTGTTAATAATGCTAGTTAATGTCGGTCAACGAAAATGCAATTATTTATAATTAATTTATACATATAAGTAAAAAAGTTTGTATTACTTAACACAAAAGTACACACATAGTATCACGCCTCATTCCCATAGGGGTAGGCAGAGACAACATCCACTTGCCACGATCTTTGCAAGTCTCCTTCGCTTCTTTCATTCTCATTAAACCTTTAATACAAGTTCGTCGGTTTACAGTACTCTTGACCCGGCCGTTATTTAAAATGTCCTGGATTTGGTCCAGGAACGTTCGCCTTTGTCGTCCCCTTCCAACTTTCGCATTCACTCTTTACTCATAAATCCTTTTTGTCAGTCTCCTTTCATTCATTCTCTCTACATGCCCAAACCATCTAAGCATACCTTTCTCAATTTAAGTCACTTCTTTTATACCACAACGTTCTCTTATCACACTATTTCTCACTCTCTCTCATCTCTACCGCATTTATTTTACTTTTGTAATACTTCTGCCATCTGGCTATTCATAAAGGCGCGCAGGGCACCATTTACCATATTCCCTGCATTCACTCTCCTTTCAATATCACTTTCACATGTTCCATCTTTTGTAAATTTAGATCCCAAGTATACAAATTCTTTCACCTCTTCCACTTGTTCCCCATCTATCAAAATATTGCCATTCATCATAGATTCATCTCGTTCAAAAAGCATAACTTTCGTTTTGTTTACATTCACTTTCATTCCTTTCCCTTTCAAAGCTTCATTCATAATATTTAGCATCTCCTGAAGCTCGTTAGCGGATGACGCAAGTATTACTTGATCATCAGCGTAGAGTAAACATTTGATGAGTAATTCATTCATTCTTAACCCATACATACTTTCTTTTAAATCTGTCAAACATTTATCCATGAATAGGTTAAACAGCCATGGTGACGCAACACATCTCTGTCGAACACCTCTTTCGCCAGGAAACCACTCCCTGTACGCTCCGTTTATTCTGACACAAGCACTAGAACCCTCATAGAAAGACTTCAATGCTTAAAACAGACAACCGCTCACCCCATACGTAGATAACGTTGACCACAGCTCATTCTTCACCACTCGATCGAAAACTATAATCATTAATAACAATAATAACAATCTTTATTTCTTCGGTAATTACCCAGCACAGGCACACCCAATACGATTGTATTATCGGTTATAATAAACTAGCTGAACCCTTGTCTGCGTGGAACGTTTTATCGGTAGCATTTTTATTAATTGAGGCCAATTCCTAGCAAATATCAAGTCTCTACGGCTTATATCGTGATGAGTCAATAGTTAACACCTCAGCGACCCCCCTTGAGGATGGAATTTCGTAAAATCCGTTCTAAGCTGACCTCTACTCAGCAAAAGGAATATTTCTTCCAAATTTCAAGTGTCTACGTCTTATGGTTCCAGAGACATCGTAATGAGTCAATAGATACCTGGATATCTCTTATATATATATATACAAGCTGAACCCACGACTTCGTCTGCGTGGAATGTTTTTTGAGTAGCATTTTCATTAATTTAGGCAAATTGATTTACAAATAAGAAAATAATAAATAGAATGTTGGGCAAAAGGAATACTCTTACCAAATTTCACGTCTCTACGCCTTATGGTACCAGAGATATCGTGATTGAAATCGAAAACTAAATCAATTTATTTGGACTGTGTGCTCGGAATGCCCAAACGTAAAAATTGACGTCTTACGAATGATGTTGTCCGAGGTTCGTATACGCGATGTTATGATTGCATAAAAATCTTGTACTCTGACAATAGCAAATATGGCAGATACACTACATAAAATATGCAATATCATCAGAGCACGATACGCATTATTATATTGCACCCTGATGTTAACTGCACGTTCACAAAATTTTATCCAAACTGTAAAATAAGTTTGGGACAGCCTTAAAGAAGCTTAAATACTCTAATAACTAAAAATGGTTATTTAATATTTAATTCAAATAAAGTAAAAATAGCAGTTTCTGAATAATTACTGTTAAGTGTCGAGGTCTAGACTATGAAATCAGTATGTCCTTATCGTGAAAGGCGCCGAGATGCAATAGTTCACGGTATCAGCCATAAATCCTCTGTGCCATTTATATTTGGTTGTCAGAGGCTAAAATATTAGTTACATACACAGCTCTGTCGTATTGAGTAATTACATCGCCTACACATTAGTTGGATAATGTATTTGCACTGTGAACTTATGACAAATGTTTCGTACAGCAATGAACAATTGCAGTTCAATATATTGATTGAAACTACCCGTATCGCTGATGAAAACTTGCCTGGGTTATTAAAGGTCATTTTCGCTTTTAAAATACCTTTATGCGTACAAAATACACATGTCAGAAGTGAAACTTCTTTGGCAAACAAATTTAACTCAAAAAAACTTTAGATTTCTGAGACTTAGAGGTAAGAAAAAAGGACGATATGTTAAAAATTTAATGAATACAAATAATTTATTGAACTCTCAAACGATGAATTGTAAACAAAAATGCCACGTGTTTTTTGTCAATATTTGAAATTATTAATTAAATTTTATTATTGTATTTATTTAAAATTTAGAAAAGAGATTAATTATTTAATACAAAAGTGGCAAATTAAATTGCCACATGTTATTTGTAAATATTACAACTACGTAACCTTCAGACTAATTAGCATAAAAAAGCTGCACATCTTCGTGACGCTAATCACGCGTGTCATTCGTAAAAATATTATCATCATGCGACTAAAGAAGTTTCATTTCAAAAACTGAAATTTCTTCGTTTCTTTCCTATCGTTTAGAAAGTACTTTGTTATTTATCAAATACATTTTCAGATTGTAGTTATAAAGACTTGATTTAAAAGTGTTTTTATTAGGAAAAACTCATCTATTAGTATTTAAATATTTCGTGCTAAATGGCGTTGAACATTATTTTGAAATAAATACGTCTTTAAAATTCATAGAGAGGCAATTTAAAAGAAACCAATGTTAAAAAAATTGGGGGATAGAGTTTGGTGTTATAATCACATATATATCACCTTCATCCAAAATTTAACTACACCACTGGATAGTTAAAGAATCAAAAAAATTATTACACTAAGTAAAGACTGTAAAACACATATTTTATATTACCCATTAATAGACGTATTCATGTACAACAAACAGCTATGTTCATAACACATTTTTTTGTATATAATTTGTGTAAACAAGACTACTATAGTTGCTTTGGCATGAATTCATACTAAAGTTGTAAATTTGACAAATTATTTTCTTATAGAAAGCAATTTTGCAGGCGAGTAACATCGACTATGTTTGTTTTTATGACAAACTAGAAGTACTTTTATAAATTCTATTTTTGGAGTCGCTCACAAATTTGCAGGTTAAGTAATACTATTCTCCGATTCTTCATTATTTTATTAGATACTTTGAATGACTTACAACACGTTACAAACTAAGAACTCAACTCAAAAATAATAAGTCCACCAATCACAGTCTTCATAAAAACGACGACTAAACAGAACTGTTGATTAAATTTGTGAATTTCCGGAACAGCGTTAAACCGGATGTAGTGCATGTAACCGTTTTACTGATTACAAAGATCTCAGCATAATAAACAAATATAGTAATTTAATAGCAAACCACAAATAAAATAATCATAATCGCTAACACTATATATAACTTAAGATGTACAAAATTTTCTAATAATCACGCGTATATATATGACGTCTAACGAAATTTATTCTCTATCGTGCCAAAAGAACTTTAACTTTTGAGTCGTCAGTAGTCTGTCCGTTGGTAATAAATCTACCACCGGTTCGGAAATTGATTCCGATAAGACGAAACCGGCAAGAAACTCAACGGTTACTCCTTTAAACATAGTTTTTGTATGTTACAATGTGTGTAACTTTTTTGTGCAACTGGAATCAAGTCCAAACATCATTGTCACTTAAATAACCTTCAGTATTATAATATGGTTTTTTTAATAAGACGTTTTTAACATTTTTCTCAAAACTATGTGGAGGCAAACTCAAAAGTGATTTAAGTATCTTATTAAAAAGGGGAACGCTCAACCCGACAAATGATTTCTATCACTCTAAAATATGTCATTAAAAGTTTAGTTTATATTTCTTGTATTAAAATTGTGTTTCGCTGCTTTTGCTGTATAAATGAATAGTATCACGGATATATAAAATGTTAATCAATATATATTGCGACGGTACTGAGAGAATTGATATTATTTTGAATTTTACTTTTAAGGAAACGCGAGATCTCAATTGATATAATACATGTATTGCTCTTTTTTGCAAAATAAAGATAGCTTATCACATAACAGTATGCCGTAAGACGTAATGCTATTGAAATAAGCGAACCATTTTAGCAGTTTCAATATTAATGCCTTACTTTTCTAATAGCCAATGCAGCTGAACTAAGTTTGCTTGCCAGGGTCTTAATATAGGCACCCCACAAAAGCCCAGAGTCTAAGATTATACCTAAGAAGACAGTAGACTTACCTTTCTTTAGTGGACTATTATCTATTTGGATATTTGTACAGACTTCTTTTGCATTTGGCAAAGCGAATTCAACACACGTAGTCTTTGCCGTGTTTAATATTAAATAATTAACAGAAAACCAATGTGAGACTATACATTATACTATCTTATATCTGTATATTCGTCGATATAACAACGATTGCAAGACCTGCGGGTTGTCTAACACATGCAAACCGAGATATGTTTCACAATGAGCAATTCCGAACAACATACGTTGATTGTCTAATGAAAAGTAATTAACCGGCGGGGAAGGGGGGAGGTATGACATGACAATGCCGGACAGAACAATCGCTGGAAAGAGTTAAAGAGGAGATGCTGACTCAGCACGAAACTTGTGGGACATGCCTTGTAGCGGTGCACCAATGACTTTAGAAACTATCAGAGCTGATAATAAATTATTTATTGTACACCAAAGACATATAAAACGTCTTCAAATAACTCCATCAACGAAGGTTGTTTGAAGGAAATTGCTTATAGCAATATGACCGTCTTTTCATGTTTATTGCCCAATATCATTTAGTTTAAATTGTTGTTAATCTCCTTTCTTTGTATGTATGTGAATAATAAATGTTTACAAACCGTAGCATGCGAAGGCGGTCTTATTGCAAAAGTGATCTCTGAACAGACAATATGTATGATTATAAATACTTATATACAAATGATAATGAAATAGAGCTTAAAACAGTTTAGCACTTAATTGAGTAAGATACAGTGTAAGATATTTAGATAAATACTCTTTGCACACACAACATTATGACAGGAAAACTTAAATATTAGTTTAGGAATACAGTATAGAAAGGCGGTCTTATTTCATAAGCAATCTCTTAACAGACAATCTTTGGGTAAACGAAACTAAGTGAAAGAACGTGTAAGATGGAAATGTTATATAGAACTGGCACACTTACATCATTGGTGCAATGGTTCGAGTAATCGCTTCGTTAATAGAGGTCCTGTGTTCGATTCCCAACATGGCAAATAAAACAAACTGTACTTTATAATTTATGTCAGTGTAATTTCACTAATTTCCTATTAGCGAGAAAAGACATATTAACACAGGCGAAAATAATTTTAACTTTAAACGAAGAGTGTCTTTGGGTAGCATTTTTAATAATTTAAGCTAAAAATAAGACACATATGTATAAATACTTTACTGTCCTTTCTCAGGCTCTAGACTATCTGTGTACCAAATAACATTTAAATTAATTCTTTGCTTTTAGCGTGACAGCGCGACAGATAGAGTTACTTTCACGATTATAATATTAGTAATGATTATTATTTGACACCCTTGAGAGTTTTTAGCGAAATGAACAGCCTAAAATTAAGTGTCAAGCTTTTAGCACCATAAATGATGACACTTCCATCCCTTACAGACGTTTTTTCGCAGTAAAAAGTACTCCATGTCCTTTTTCCACCTCTGGACTATTTTAGTAGCAATTTTCATTGAAATCGGTTCAGTATTTTTGGCGTGAAAGCGCAACAGATAGAATTACTTTCGCATTTATAATATTAGTAAAGATTGTAGTCTTAGTTTGCGAGTATAAACCTTCACATTATTCATATAGTCATTGTAACCTGTGTATACAGAATTATTATTAATAAGACCTTAAATTTTTGGTAAACAAGAGAAATTAATTTGTAACCGTAGGTTTTTAACGATGAATCATTGGTACGCTTTTACAATAATTAATTAAATATGCGTCGCATCACCTGTCTGGTAAATAAAAGGGTTATTACTTATTATGTATACTCAATTACAATATTATGGTAATCAAACAGCTGACGTACGACATAATTAAACAATAGTCATTATAATTAATATTTAACGCAATTTGCAAAATATATTTCCTTCTCATTATATTTTATTACAATTTTAATGTATCCCTCGAACGGTAGAGTATATTTTTCAAATTTATGTCCTTCTCAAATAAGTTTCTGAAATTACAAGCTCATTGCAATGCTGTTTTGCCTAAGCCCACGAGGTTCCGGATACTGTGGGACTATGGGGAATCCCATATGAATGTCTACATTGCCAAAGGAGTATGTATGTTTAATGTAATGTCAATCGTGCGAATAGTATTGGAGGTATTGTGGTGAGCAAACGAGTGTGTCGTCATATTTCGCTTTTATATATAGAGAGAAACTTATCAGGGGATATTATTGTGTATATATATCCATTGTACAATGGGTTGGGATTTAACAATGGGAGGTCAAATTCGACGTGACTGGAGAAAGATGAAACATGGGACCACACTGCCAATTTTTGTAATTGAGATATATATTTCAAATTAAATTAAATAATAAATTGAAGTAGCCTTTTAGTGCACTTTTGAATGCTCAAGTTCAGCCATTAAGCAAGTCTACTTCATAAAGTTCATTGTAAGTAATAAGTATTTTTTTAAATTGTAGTTCCACTAACAAAGTAAACACTAATATAAACACTTAACGACTAGTTATAACAGATGTGCTAAGTGTCACCTGAATTATACACATAAACATATATACAGATAAGGCATAGGCAACAATTTTAGAATAATTACTATTATATATTAGTATTAGTACTAAATTATGAACTGCAAATACCGCAAAGTTCAGTAGGTACATGAAAATACAAGACCCTGGAAAGCAAACATGTAGTAAACTGCTAGTATAGTTTGAAAAATTGAAAGTGCGAGCGAACAAAGTACACATGTCAGAAGTGTAACTTCTTTGGCAAAATAATTTTTAAGTCTTGTTTATATTCATACAAATCTATCTTGAAATTTCCAAGACATAGAGGGAGGGAAAGAGGAAGATATGTCAGTAATTTGTCATTAAAATATTAAAGGTGTCGAAAATTTTGTGAAAAATAGTATATTAGATTACTGAATGACGAGTGGCAAATTAAAATATCACATGTTATTTGTAAATACTAAAACTACCTAACCTCCAAACGAATTAGTAAAAAAAATGACAATAATGGGTAAATTCGTTATTTATTGGTCAATCATAATCGTTGCCGAATCCACCTGAAGACTCACAGAAATTTCAACAAGATCGGTCCAACCGTTTAGGAGGAATTCATTACCATACACAAACATAAATATTATATATGTCGGAGTGCAAGAGTCTGTGGATCGCTAGTCCGTGTGTAATAGTCTGTGGAACGCTGGCGCCTCTTGTATCGGCGTGGGGGCAGAGTCAATAAGTGGCAGTCCGGCCCGTCTCTCGGCAGTTCTCGAGCGGCGGTCGGCCGGAGTGGTCGACTATTGAAACTGTCGCGTTTCTAGTTATTAGTATTAATGAGTTTGTGTAAATTGATATCGGGAACATTAAGTGATTGAACATTATAATCCGAGTTAATTAACAAAGTGTTTGATTGCACCAACATTACCCACGAACGCCCACAGAATAAGAAATTAAATAATGGATCCCATTAATGACGATGTCGGCGGAGAACCCTACGCCCCTGTGCTTTATGCTTCTCCGTTCTCACTTATTCTCCGACATAGGTATATGTAATAATAACGCTAGTCGATAAATATGAAAATTATACGTTTTTTTATTTATTCTGATGAAAAAATTAGATTTGGGGGTTACTACTTATTTGCTTTCCAGCGTCTCTATGTCACGGAGTTTAATATTACTTTATTTAGCTTTGCCACCTCTATTTCTTCATAGACCGTAGTTCGCTTCGGTTAGTTAAGCCGCAAAGAGACCGACATAACTTCATTGATTAAAGCTCACCTTGATCGATGCCCGTTTACGTTTCCTATTCGTGAAATTGCTTAAGTGTGTTGTCGATTGTGTGACGTAATGCATTTTACGCTCAGTTACAGGGTTTATTAGTGGTTTATTCAAACAATTTGGCATCAAAACAAATCGATTTCGTCGGTGTCCGCATGTACCTATAGTAAAAGAAGTCTTGCCTTCAATATAAAGTTTGGAACGGTTTCGTGGACCTTC
Organism: Elymnias hypermnestra; assembly: GCA_015832385.1. Lineage (NCBI taxonomy): Eukaryota > Metazoa > Arthropoda > Insecta > Lepidoptera > Nymphalidae > Elymnias > Elymnias hypermnestra. The sequence goes on along the minus strand of JACTOM010000045.1, from coordinate 5,069,908 downwards.
TTCAAGAAACTTCGGTTGGAAATAAATTCCCGTATGAGTTCGGAAAAGTCAAGTTATTTTTCAAGTTAGTTGTCAGGTTAGTGAAGGAGCAAGTGTTGATATTGTTTAAAATGGAATAATGGTAATACCTGATAAGAACTGAACTCAGGGCTTTTACAGAAGCGAGGATTCGTATTGCGCCAGCAAGAATGTCAAAATTCACTTTCCCATATGTTGTTCAACTTTCCAATCGGATTCCCGTCAAATTGGACTATGAGAGTGAAGGAATAGAGAGCGCACTTGTGTACAATGCCTGCCAATCCGCAGAGGAGCAGCGTGGTGGGTGTATGCTCCAAAAATCCTCTCTCACATGAATGAGGAAGCCTGTGCCCAGCAGTGGGACGGTAATGGGCTGCTACTTACCTTTTTTATATAACTTAGTCAGGTCAGAGCTGTCTGTTACGGAATTATATAAAATGCAGTTAAAAATGTAAGTACTGGATATTCAATTAAAAACTTAAAACGTTATCTGCCCAGTCTTTGGGCATTAAGCATACGCAAGTCGCAAGGGGTACAAGCGGCGACGCGTAAAGATCCCGCGATAGCAACCGCCGGGCCACATGACGCACCCCTGCGATGGAGTCGCCGATTGTAAATAGCTTTTTTTGCCACAACACTAAGCTGATTAGCTAATGATTATTAACTAGTTATTAGGTTAGTAGTTTACCCAGTCGGAAATCATCATACCTTGGAAATAGGCGTCAAATAACAGGCTGTGTAAGGTCAAGCGCTAAACTGCAAGCAAAGAAAACTTAGCAATTTTTCCTATGATAAATGTATACAGGCGTGATCCATTTGATATCTCTTACACGTAATTCTAGACTGAGAGTCTATTCTCAACTCAGTTCACTGCGGATACATATTAGAAAATTTGTAACAATACTTGTACTTCATATAACTTAAGAAATAAAAATAAACTTATTATAAATTCTAGTAGACAGCACAAAACTGACAACTCATTTAAGGGTAACTGTATACGTTTCTATAATAAACTCCCAGATGACGTTCTAGAGATGTTAGTGAAAAAATTTAAAATCTTTATTAAAAGAAAATAGATTGATGTTAAAATTTGCAGGACTACTAATATAATATTATAATGATGACGGTAAAAATAATACAAAATACCCGACTGAGTTTATTGTGGGTTCTTCTCAGGACAGAGCGCGTAGGGACCCTCGTAACTTTGGATGGTAAGGCGTTCTTTAACACCACCATCAGTAAGTAAGTAAGTAAGTAGCAGCCCATTAACGTCCCACTGCTGGGCACAGGCCTCCTCACTCCGAGGAGCGAGGGTTTTTTTAGAGCATAGACCCACCACGCTGCTCCAGTGCGGATTGGCAGGCATAGTACACAAGTGCACTCTCTATTCCTTCACTCTCATAGTCCGATGTGACGGGAATCCGACACGA